>LR812532.1:31118715-31396215 GCA_903798195.1 Danio kyathit
TCAATAGGCAAAAAACTATTTCCTTACCACCATCAAATCTTACTCTGAGTCATAAAGATAAAATGTTGGAAGGAGAAGGGTCATCTGAATCAATGGGTTCTTAACTTTGATGCTATATGGCATACTTAATGAGAAAAATATATTTTACTACCCCTTGGCATGAAGTGCTGGACTAAGCTTTTTTCCAAGGGCAGCATTCAGTCTGACCTATCAACATTCAGTCCAGCATCTGCTATAAATTGCAAGGCTGTGCGTTAGAAAGGACTTATATTGATTACTAAGAGTGAGTGGGACACTAGAGCTTCGCTCTATTTAGATTCTTATTAACCAGAACACACATACACACGCACGCACACAGACACACACAGACTTGAGTTGACTGACACAAAACACTACTACTTCAAATGCATTTGAGATGAAAAAAAAAAAAACTTTTCATGACGATTAAAGGATTCTACAAATGATGTTACTGTTCATATCGGCGACAATTGATCTGATTGTTACTGCTTTTAATCTGCATAATTAAGATTCTGGTAGCACGACTCCTATTTAACATAATGACTAACATAAATTACTAAAGCATTTTTTTTTTATCTTCATTACAAACAAAGTGTTTGATTCAATGAAACATTAAGAGGGAACATAGTTGTGTAATTGAAGAGAACAACCAAGAAGTACTGTTTGATGTGATCATTATTTTCTTTGTAAAACTGTAGAGTTTTTTTTTTTTTTAACAAATCTGTCCTGTGCCCACTTCAAAAATAATAATGAAAATATATTGATAATGGACCCAAGCCCTGATGGCTTGTGGGCACATACATTTATCCCTCTGTAAGCACCCAAATTTGTAATTTCATTTATTTTCCTTCGGCTTAGTCCCTTTATTCATCAGGGGTCGCCATAGCGGAATAAACCGCCAACTTATCCAGCATATGTTCTACACAGCGGATGCCCTTCCAGCTGCAACCCATCACTGGAAAACACCCACACACAGTCATTCAAACACAACACTACGGCCAATTCAGTCTATCAAATTCACCTATAGCTCATGTCTTTGGACTGTGGGGGAAACCGGAGCACCTGGAGGAAATCCATGCGAACACGGGGAGAACATGCAAACTCCACAAAGAATTGTCAACTGGCCCAACCGAGACTCAAACCAGTGACCTTCTTGGTGTGAAGTGACAGCACTAACCACTGAGCCACCGTGTTGCTCCCAAATTTGTAATTTTTTTAAAAATTCTTTTTCTTTTTTTTTTTAGATTTTGTTTGCATCAAAATGGTATGAGACTTGGCAAACATGGCTGTGTGTAGTAAACACACGGCTGTGTGTAGTAAATACTACATGTGAAAATACAACATAGAAAAACATGTTTTTATGCCAAACTAACTTCATAACGAACAAATAAATCTGTGAAATGATTTTATAGTCATGTGATGATCAGTCATGTTGAATCAATGACAGTAAGTAATTCTTATTCTTATAATGCTACTCTATGGGGATTTCATGGCTTTCTTTATATTTCTGCACAAGAGCACCCTCTGGCCTATAGAGGAGATTTACTACAGAACACACAACCAGGCTTCCCTGCCCAAGATGAATGCTTGTATGATCAATTGAATTTGCGATTTAATTTTGATTAATCATTCAGCTCTAGCGGTTTATGAGGACTCTCCTTTGTTGTTATGCATTTTATATTCTAAAAAGTATATATTATTGTCTTTTAAGGCTGATTTATACTTCTGCGTCAAGCGCACACATGGTCGCGCGGTCTCATAGCCCTCGCCGTGGCTGACACCGATGCTGAAGCGCATCTGTTAAAAAAATATCTGCACATTGCGTCGACACGCAGCGCAAGCTCTGTGATTGGTTGGCTTGGTAGCTGTGAAGAGTGTGGGTAGTGCTGAGAGCTGCAAGCCCGATGGAGCAAGTGGAGTCCCGTGAAGGAGCTCCAGATTGAAACTTTAGTTTTGTATGACCAAAGTTGTTGTACATCCGCCGGTTCTCGCCTCTGAATGAACGAGTTTTAGCTACTTGTACATTAAGATACCAATCAAAAAAAGCAAAACACTCGTGAAGAAACTCGACACAAGAACATAAAAACATGCTGCCAGCTAGCATTTCGGAAGTGTTATTGCAGAGCTACACAAACAGCACGCATAAGTAAAAATGCATGACTATGCATAAGGCATGGGCCATGAGTCACGGCAATCACTCGACACAGAAGTATAAATCAGCCTTTACGCTTCCCCTAAACCCAACCATCACAACAAACCGGTGGCAATTGCTTTTTCATTTTATTATATTATGTAAGAAGCAAGAAGGTCACTGGTTTGAACCTCGGCTGAGTCAGTTGGCATATCTGTGTGGAGTTTGCGTGTTCTCCCTGTGTTCGCGTAGGTTTCCTCCAGGTGCTCCGGTTTCCCCCACAGTCCAAAGACATGCGTTATAGGTGAATTGCTAAATTGTCTGTAGTGTATGTGTGTGAGAATGAGAGTGTATGGGTATTTCCCAGTGATGGGTTACAGCTGGAAGGGCATCCGCTGTGTAAAACATGTGCTGGATAAGTTGGGGGTTTATTCCACTGTGGCGACCCTTGATTAATAAAGGGACATAGCCGAAAAGAAAATAAATGAATATATATATATATATATATATATATATATATATATATATATATATATATACATTCAGTATACATGATAGATAGATAGATAGATAGACAGATAGATAGATAGATAGATAGATAGATAGATAGATAGATAGATAGATAGATAGATAGATAGATAGATAGATAGATAGATAGATAGATAGATAGATAGATAGATAGATAGATAGATAGATAGATAGATAGATAGATAGATAGATAGATAGTTTTTTTAACACCTCAACAATGTAATAGCTAGGTCATACCCATGTCATTACACAAATTTGTTTTTTCTCATATACTACCAAAACCAATACACACTGAGAGAGAAAGACAGAGGCAGAGAGAGAGAGACCAAACCCTCGGTTACTGTTAGTAATGAGGTGTGAAATCTGTTTGGCGTGATGAGATCTATATGTGTGCAGAGTATCATATGTAAAAGTGCAGAAAGCTACTTTCAGCCCTAATAGCAGATGAATCCAAGATATGTGCCCATTTTCACAATTTTTAGAGCATGTTAAGGGCTCCAAAACCTTGACACAAATAAAAACAATCCTAAGGTTCATCCTTTGGGCATTGGGCCCTATAAAAGGATAAATTGATCCTCCGGCTTTCTCTAGTTGTGGCATGATATATTGAGATTGTTGATTTAACACAAGAGGTTTTATATTGGTCGACTCTGGTGTGTTTGGAAACTTAAATGGCAAAAAACGTCTCGCATACATTTATTGACCCACAGACCTGTTTTAGTCCATGCTTGGAATCAAGATGGATGCATTAAAAGCTCACAGATCAAAATCACTGCCTTAGAGAAACAAGATCCTTGGAGAGGAATCAGGATGAGGGATTTTTATAAATGAACCTTTAACCTCTTCTGTCTCTATTACATCTTATTTTCCTGAAGGTAAAAGATGTTTGGTGGGTGATTAAAGGTAAGCACGCCATCTGCATCTTAATAACTCTCCATATGGTGGTGATCCAAGTGTGCAGTGAACATTTATTAAGCTGTGACTTAGAGCAGGTCAAACTTTTTACATAATTAAGGTGGTCAAAACAATATCTTTCTGTTGTGTAAAGCAATATTTCATTCAAGAATGAAAATTCTGTCCCTTTCTATTCCTTGTATCATTGCAAACCTGTTTGATAAGATATTATCATACGTGAAAGCAGCGACAGTCTTCTGTTTTATTCAACATAGGCTCATCCTGAAAATGTAGCCCTATATACATTTATGGAGATCGCGAATTATGTAGCTAGAAGTATGTATGGCTACATTTCATCTTTAAATTGAACACTATGGGGCGGTATGATGCTGTTCCTTTTTGTGCTTACCAGCTGAGTGCTTACCTCCGTATGGACAGCTTTCCCACTGTTACTAGTTTGTCCAGTTAGCTCGCTATGTATGTCGGCAGACTTGAGATACGGAGAGGAGTTGACCACGACGACGGAGTTCGAGTCCGGTGAAGAACGTTTCCAGAAAGCAGGTAAGACAAAAACAGAAGCCAAAAAATAAAATAAACAAGTAAGTAACAGGGTGAGAATGTGGTAAAATCTGAAAATGTGCTAAAAATCAGGCGAGGACTTTTCTTTTTTTTGATTGCTTTTTAAAACTGTTGGTTGGGTTTAGAGAAGTGTGTGGGCGGGCGGGTCAATCGATGCTTTTGTAAACACTATTGATTGGGGTTAGGCATAGCAGGAGGGTGGGTCAGTCGATCAATCAGTCATTCAGTCAGTCGACAGCGGCCTCTGGTGGATTTACGTTAGAAGAGCAGGTGCAAATGGGGTAACACTTTATTTTGATGGTCCATTTGAGTATTAGTAGACTGTCTGCTTATGATCTGTTGACACTGACATTTAACAGTCTTTCAACAGACATTTAACTGACTATAAGAAACTTTGCAAGTACATGTCAACTTACACTAACCCTAACCCCAACCCTAACCCCAACCTAACAGTCTACTTATAATCTAATGATAATTAGTTGCAATGTAACTTAAATTCAACAAACGGACCATCAAAATAAAGTGTGACCGCAAATGGCACTTGCGAGAGATATTTAAGATCTCAAAAGCATACACAGCAGCCTCTGGTGGATTTACGCGAGAAGAGCAGGCACAAATGGCACTCGCAAGAGAAATTTTGCATCTCAAAAAGCATACACAGCGGCTTTTCGTGGATTAGAGACAACAAAAGCTGCAAAAAAAACATAGCTTCAATACATCCAAATCATATTTGGTGCTCTCCAGAAATGTAAATAGTGGTACGTTTTCAGATTGAGCCTGGGTTGGTTTTATTTCATATATACTGTATACTACCATTCAAAAATCCACAGTCAGGTTTTTAATTGATTGATTAATTAAAATAATTTAGGACATTAATACATATATTCAGCAAGGACACATATAATTGATCAAATTTGGCAGTAAAGGTCTTTATTTTATTTTATTTAAATGCTATAACGTTTGCACTCCACATGTTCTTTGTGTGAATGTGCATTTATAGTTTGAAAAAGTATAATTATAAACCATGAACACTTAATAAGAAGAAATGATTCATTTATTTGCTGAAAACTCAGCTTCACCTTCACATAAATGCATGTTAGAATATAATAAAATGACAATGTTTTCATTTTAATGTTACACAATTTTTTTTTTTTTTTGTATGTTCAAGTAAATCATTTTTACTGAGCATAAGTGACTTTCATAAATATTGAACAATTTTTGAACATCGGTAGTGGGCATGATAAAGTGCATTTTAAATATGTAAACACCTAGTTACTAGTTTGGGCTTCTGAGATATCTCATAAGTGCTGCAAATGTCACAGGAGGTCAATATACTATAAAATACCAACTAAACATATTTATCGCACTTATTAAGAGTGTCATATGATGATAAGCAGAAGACAGAGAGGGCCGGTTTATGATCGGCATAAAGTAAACAAAGGAGGTTGTTTTTATGCAGCTATAGAAAAAAAAAAAGACTTTTTACTTTTTTTGTTAAGTAAAATGTTAGTATTTGTTTTATTCTATAAAGTTCTTATATGATTTATTAAAAAATATAAATAAAATATTGTCATTTAGAGCATTTTTTTTTCTCAGAAAATGACAGTTGGTCAGAATAACAAATACTTTAATTTGTTGTGATTGAAAATCAGGACTATTTATTCAGGACTATTTATATATTGATTTCCTATGAATAAAAAAGTAAATAAATGAACAAACAAATAAATATAAACCTGTTTGATATGTCATGTCTTGTTTTAATGTATTTTTTATATAAAAAAAATGCTCAAATCAGTTAAATTCAATTCAACTCATCTTTATTTCTACAGCACTTTTTACAATGCACATTGTGCCCAATTAGCTGAACAGATGAAGAAAGGAGAGTAAACATCATAATTAAAGTCAACATTTTTAGATTTGGAAGAAATGTCGCAGTTTATGTGTAGTACAACAGAAAATTTGTATTTGTTTGTTTTCATAGAAACCAGTGGTGGAAAGAGTACTGAAAAATCATACTTAAGTAAAAGTACCATTACTTACCCAAAAATGTAGTGCAAGTAGAGTAAAAGTATCTGTTGTAAATATTACTCAAAGTATGAGTAAAAAGTAGACCTTTCAAAAGTACTCAAGAGTAGTGAGTATTACGCTGTAAAAAGCTGATGCATTTACATGTAAATTTGTGCATGTGTGTGTAAATGTAACATTCTGTAGTGCATTTAGTTATTGTCCAGCAGGCACACAGCGTCATAAGACGTTAATATTAGGTTAGATTTATGTTGGGATGTCAGGTGACCAAAATTCAATGTCTAGCCAGCGTCTAGGGACAACGTTATTTTGACATCCAATAATGACGTGAAATGACGTTGATATTTGGTTGATTTTAGGTTGTGTTAGAAAGTGATCCAAATCCAAAGTCGAGCCAACATCATAAACCAGCATCATATTGACGTCAGATACTGACATTAATTCATCAGGTATGGCAACTAAAAACCTACATCTGATAGACGTCATAGTGTTAACGTCCACACAACGTAAAGCTGTAACATCATTAGACGTTGATATTTGGTTGGTTTTAGGTTGGACATTGACGTTGGCCTGACGTTGACATCATGTTGACGCCTTGTGCCTGCTGGGTGTTTAAGGCTATTTCAATCATCATACAGTAAACAGTCTCTGGGTCAATAAGTGTAAAGATTTTGTACATCTTCTTGGACACTTTTAATGCTTCCAAACAGTTTGCTGCAGTTATAAATCGCCCATGTCTTGAGGTAGTTCATTATGATGCGATTTACCTTCTATGTGTGATTTGATTGGACAGGAATCCCAGGACTGATTTTTCTAATCCTCATAGACAAGAAAAAATTAAATAGTGACTGCAGATTTAAGGAAAGTAGTGGAGTAAAAGTACCAATACTGCACTAAAAATGTACTGAGAAAAACTACTCAATTACAGTAGTTTGAGTATTTGTAATTTGTTACTTTACACCACTGATAGAAACACACCAATATTAAAAGGGATTCTTAACCAAATATCACAAATAAAACTCTAAAAATAAAACTCAATTTACTGATGCATTTCAACAGGTTGCGCGTGTAATTCTTCATTCTTTTAATAAAGTGTCTTTCAATCTATTTGTATGTACATATAGATGTATATAGGTATTTTAGCTGTTGACCAGTTGAAAATGTGCTCTTGTATCAGAGCTGCAGAACACAGGGAAGTGCTTTTGTAGTGCGAGCTTTGTGCCTGCATTGCAGAGGCTGTCTGAACACAGATTGATTTGTAGCTATTGAGACAACAGTGATACGTTGCAAAGAGTCTCACGTCAGCACTCAAATCAGACTTGTGAGCTCCAGCTGGAGGAGGAGCTGAGGGGACATTCTGCATATTGTTGTTGCTTGAGGCTTTGCTGCTCTTAAAATATGGAAAAAACCAAACATGCTGTTGTTATTTATTGAAAAAAACGTACTTTTATTTTTTAAAAATAATACGGTCATTTTAACAATGAGGTTTCTTGTTTATAATCGTGTCGACTATACAGTAAAGTGTATTGACTCCAAAAGAAATTAGTGTTATAATAGTATATTATGCAAAATGTTATATTAATCACTGTTGTTATGATTAATATTATTTAAAGGTTTTATATTATTAGTTTATCAGTTAAAGTTATGCAATGGAAGACTGTCTCAATATTTTAAATAAAAGCTCAATCATTTGCAATAAGTGTTAGTGTACCAGATAATCATAATCAGTCTCGTTAGCATAATCTAATATGATGTATTAATGTATAATAAACTAAAACATTGCTGAAAAAGTCATTTTCAAATATTGATTGCAATGGGAAAATGTATGTCATAATTTCATTTCTATTGTAAATATGACTGACAATACTTTTTTTTGGTACATGTATATACAGTATTTCTCATAGAAAATATTATGTAACACTCAAGACTATAATTTAGTCTGAATAAACTTCTTTTAAATCTAATCTTGAGGGGTAATTTTTATAATAGGAGATTTATTTGGTATATTTTTGAGTAAAATGTAAATATTTGTTTTATTTTATAAAGGTCTGATTGGATTGCTTCCAAATATCAAATACAAATGTTGTCATTTTCATTTAGAATGCTCAAAGTAATTAATATTTTTACATGTGATTGAAAATCAGGATTATTTCTTCCACTAAATATTGATTTCTTAACTTTTCTGAAAAAAAAAATTATAAACAAATAATTAATAATAATAACTTGTGTTTAGAAATAATGACATGTTATATACAAGCCCAAAATTATTCATATTACCCAGGCAAATTCTCACTTAAATTTCTGATTCAAATATAAATAAAAGCTGAGCATTTTTATTGAGAAAAGCCTGTGTAATTTTTGGTCAAAAAAAAAAAAAAAACTTGCTGTTTGAATAAAAGGCGAAACGGTGGCTCAGTGGTTAGCACTGTCGCCTCAAAGCAGAAAGGTCACTAGTTCGAGTCTCGGCTGGGCCCGTTGGCATTTCTGTGTGGAGTTTGCATGTTCTCCCCATGTTCCAAACACATGCGCTAGGTGAATTGAATAAACTAAATTGGCCATATAGTGTATGTGTGTGAATGAGTGTGTATAGATGTTTCCCAGTACTGGGTTGCAGTTGGAAGGTCATCCGCTGTGTAAAACATATGCTGGATAAGTTGGCGGTTCATTCCGCTGTGGCAACCCCTGATGAATAAAGGGACTAAGACGAAGGAAAATGAATGAATGAATGAATGTTTGAATAAAAGTTTCAGGCTTGACTATATATATATATATATATATATATATATATATATATATATATATATAGAGAGAGAGAGAGAGAGAGAGAGAGAGAGAGAATAAAACCCTAAAATTAGATTAAATTAAATGAGTTTTTACATAAACATAAATGTATTAAGAAGGAAAATTAATTAAATATCAGTAATAAAGCACAATAACTGACTGGTTCATGTGCAGATCTTTCACAGATAACACAAAATAATGCTTAAGACCATAAATAAAGCTTGAACAATCCACATTTTAAATTCATGTGTTCCATCTTGAGCTGTAATTTTTATAATAGCGGATTTGATGACAGTGAGGAAAACGTAATAATTTTAAGTTCAGTCAATTACGCTATTGGTTCCTGTTTTGGGCATATTTCAGGTTCCTTTTTTCTCTTGATGCGAAATATACTTTTGACAGTAGTTTGAGAAAACGTCATAAAGTTTGGAATCTGGCTTCATTCCACTTTTTGCGAAATGTATGAATCCAGCAGTTGGAGCGAATGAGTCATTCCTGTGCTATTAATCATGTTTGGAGCTCAGTTTAGACAGCTCTGTCTGTAGAGCACAGCACGACACCTTAAGAGCAGTGCTCGTTTCTTCCTGCCTTTTTACAAAACAGTTGCCTCTCCTTCTGTTTATGCGACGGGGATGACTCTAGAAAAATCACTGTCTTATATGTGCTGTTGTTGCCCACACGACCATAAGGCAGGCATAACACGAGTTCAGCCTGTATGGGAAGAGCTCAGTGAAGAGGTGTGTCTGTTGAAATATGGAGAGTTTGCAATGCATTTAGATGACCTCCTAAAGTTTGACACCGCTTTTCCCACATAGATATGTGAGGAAATGGTTGTGAGTTACTAATCATTGTCAGTCACAATTTCTCAATAGCTTGTTGAGGAGTCAATGTAGAGGTTGATAGTGTGACATTTACATTTCAGACTCTGTATTGTAAGTTTATGTGTATATTATTCATTTACCAAATCCTTTAATTAGCAAAGCAAAGCACTTTTTGAATAAAAGGTAAAGAATTAAGGTAAAGATTCAATGACTCTCATGAACTCAGTAGTTCAATAGTCTGGTTTCTCTTACAGAAACATTAAAGAAATGTTATAAATGTCAATGAAATGGAAAAAAAAAGTGTTGACGGTGTTTCTATAAAGTAATTTATAATATATATAAATAAATATATATATATAAATAAATAAATAAATAAATATATAAATATCGCCGTTAATCTCTTCTAAAAGTTGGGTTGGGAGCTGGGTCTGTTCTACGCAAGCTAGGATGACTTTCACCTTGATATTTTAGTGTGGATGTATACCTGGCCGGTGTGCTGTCTGACAAAACAGCTGCCCCTCTTAATCAAATCAGCAGAATGCCTGACTTTAACTCATGAACATTTCATTCATGTGCCGTGACAAACTGGGGTATTAGACGCAAATAATGAGTAAGGACTGGTAAGAGCGTTATGGAATTTAATATCGCAGGCCTAATGGAAGGAAAAAAAACTTCCGCAATGTGTGTGCGTTTGTGTATGCGTCTGTGTGTGTGTGTGCGGTCTTTTACTGACAGCTGCCTATGTGGATCTTGTCGGAAAATATGGCGAAAAGTCCTACATGATGGTAATAGTTTGTCAGTAATGCCACTAATAGCTGCATACTCCACATGTCTTAATTCCATTTCTGTTTAGTTCAGTTATGACTTTAGTCGCATTAAGTAATCAAAAATCGCTGTTTACGTGGTAGACTCTTAATCAGAGTATTGTTTTAATCATATTAAAATTGTATTAAAGTGTTGTTGCCCATGTAAACATACTCAATGCTTGACACCGTCAGGGCTCTGTGAACTTGCCTTTGCGAAGCAGCATTTTCTGTATGTACGTACATCAAAAGCAAGTTTGGAGCTTATGTAGGCCTACAGTTCAACATTCATGTTTAACTGAATAAACAGTTAGTAAACACAAGTACATCTTATTGAACATCATTTATTTTCATCACCAATTATCATAGTAGAACAGTTTCTCAAGCAGTTTGTGATGCATTTTGAAAACAGGAGATGAGCCCCTGGTCTAATGCACAACCTGGCTTGAGAAACTCGTTCTCAGACTTATTATTTGGTTAGCACACATATTCTGAATGCCTTCGGCAGAATTCAAATGAGCCATCTTAATCTAGATTAATCTAGATTAAAAAAAATTATCTATGCCCACCTATTATATTTATATTTTATATATAATATTTAATTATAATTATTTTTGTCAGTCTCCTATGTTTATGTTCAGTTTTCCTTTAAAGGCAAGGTAAATAACTTATTCGTCACTATAAAACTAAAATTACAAAATAAAATTATAAAATTTTAATTATAAAATTAAAATTACACACAGAAGTTAGAGAAAAATGCTAACTTTAGAAGAAAATATAAGATGGCTTTTAGAGGTTTTTGCATCTAAACTCTTCATATACATATATACAAGAAGGTCGCTGGTTCGATCCTCGGCTGGGTCAGTTGGCGTTTCTGTGTGGAGTTTGCATGTTCTCCCTTTGTTCGCGTGGGTTTCCTCGGGGTGCTCCGGTTTCCCCCAAAATCCAAAGAAAATGAATGAATGAAGGAGAGGGCTCCACTTAAATATCATACTTAGAGGGAAAATATGTTTTATGCAATGTTAAAGTTATATAAAGCATGAGGCATTAGAATCGGTACTCTGTATCGGCCGATCACCATGAAGAACCATCAGTATTCGTTGCACTCACTTTCCATATTAATTGAAATATATGTAAATGGCACATATAGGACCAATGTTTGCTTTAATATTTTTGAGAAGTTGAACATTACATATTCTATTCTAAAACATAAAATCACTTACAAAAGCTAACATTTCTAATATCATATACAAATCATATAAATAAATAAAGAGGCTATTTATTAAGAAAAGTATTTACTTTAATAATAATAATAATAACAATAATAATAATATTTATGATGATGATGATTATTATAATTATTATTATTATTAAGTAGGATATTGTTTATTTATTTAAATTTTTTTTGAAAAGTCTACTTTTACAATTTGACACATGTAAACCACAGCTGAAAGTTCTAATTAACAGGCCCATGTCATACACAGTACAGATACTTAATAAGTAACCTATTATAAATTAAAAGCATTAACGTATGCTATGTTTTTTGTTTTCACAAGTTTTGGAGACATAACATAAATTTGGCTTTTAAATAATAGGTCATCTATAGCTTTCGCCATGAGGCTGTGTTCAAAATAAAATCAATGTTTTCAAAGTGCACTGCGAAGGGAGCACAACTGTAAACATGAAGATTGCTGAAACTGAACTGTAAAAATACTTTGAAAGCAAATTACACCTAAAAGTGATGACTCTAATGCTTTTTTATTTTTAATAATTCCAACTTTGAATGTTAGAATGTTCTAAATTAATAGGGCATAGGGGGAATAAGTGGGAATAGAACACAGTCAGGAACAATGTTTCTAACTACAGCTCCAGAGGTGTAGTTTCAAGTGCTCAAGTTTGCGACGCAGTTTGCGAATGTTTGTTGAAGCGATGGATTTGCGAAACGACAAATCAACAAACTATGTTTGTAACGATGAAGCCTGCGACCTTAGTTGGCTAACAATGTTTTTGAGAAACGCACCCCTGTCTGGTTCTCGAATCTGAGTGCAATAACAGCACTCGTAGAACATCCTCAACCATCTGTATTACTCCGGCCCCACATAAAGTGACAGCAGATCAATAAACTCACTACAGTTTGTCAAATATTGCAGCTGTTGGACAACATAATGTACTTTTGAAGATTTTTTAGGCAAGAATGTAGTTGTTTAAATTGTAACTATGCAGTTTATTTATAAGGATAGTGCCTATTTTAAATATTTCTAATATTGAAAATACAGCGCGTCAGCATCCATTAGCCTGTTGTATTGAGCAGAGCAAAGACGGTTGACGTTCTGCAACACGATGGCAACAGAGACTGCATAATAAGTCCTTAGAGGAGAAAAACTCAAACTATGTTTTTCATTGTAAAACAGGTAAGGGACATTATAAGTCGATCTCACTTCTTTGTATGTTGTATTGCTGTATTCATAGTAATCTGCCAGTGTTTGCTTTGATTTGGCTTTTTCGGGGTTAATTATTGTGATATCCCGATTGCAACAGAGAAATACTACACTGTAAAACCCAAAAAGTTAAGGTAACTCAAATCGTTTGAGGAAACTAATTGCAACAAACCATTTAAGGTTAAAAAACTAATCCTAATGAGTACTGTGAACTTAATCCATTTAAAGGTGCAGTATGTAAGTTTGACACCCAGTGGTTGAACTAGGTATTGCAGTCCTGAATCATAATAAAGGTACGCCGGGTTGCCAGTTTGAGGGATTTTAAACTGTGTTCTAAATAAAAGCAACGATACGCGATTGAGGGAATATTCTCCATATTAAAAGGAGTTTTGGTTCTAACCAACACCTCGAATTGATTTATTAGAAGCGGCTTCTATTTCTCACAGCTGAACAACAGAAACCTATGACAGATCACCTCAGGTAAGCCTCGTGTGCTTTATTCAGTGCTAAATGCTAACAATGCGAGTTTAAATGCATTTTACATGACATGTATTACCATATACTGAAAGCAGAAAGTTCACTTCACCTTTAATGACGTTAAAGAGGGTTAACATGTATTAAATAGATTCTAAACCTTACCGTTTTGTGAGTGAGTGCATATTCTGTGCTTCTGAAAGGCTGTATTTAAATTTCTGCCGTGTTTTGTGGTGCAAACAGCCAAATGGCTCATCACTCATAACAATCTCGTCACAGCGTGTTGTTAGGACACGCGATGTAACCTGCTCACGTTCCTAATATTTATGTCATTTGCTAATTAACGTCATGTGGAACTGAATCTGTCTCATTTTGACATCTGATACTTTCCACTACACTGTAGCATTTCGCTCATGGACGCATGCTTTCAGAGTCTTTCTGAATGAATAAATGAATGAAATATGCTGTTTTCCAACAAGGCAACCCGGGGTGCTGAATTATAATTGGTTAAACTGGCATGTGCATGTGAAAATTACCTAAACAAAGACATCGTTCCGGCACGGAAAAAAACATTTTCAAAGCAGAATATCTGACTTCAGCATTGTTTGTCAGTTAAACAAGTATGTTCACTTGGGATGTTTCTTAAATATCTGCACACATATTATTGTATTTTTATGCTTTAGAAGAGTCAAAAACTTACATACAGCACCTTTAAGTAAATGAAGCAATTTGAGCAGTAAAACCCAATAAATGAAGAGAATTTAAACCAACTGAGTACTGTAAAACCCAATAAGTTAAGGCAACTTATACTGTTTGAGGAAATCCGTTGCAGCAAACCATTTGAGTTAAAAAAAAAACTAATATGAGTACTGTGAACTTACTACATTAAAGTTGAAGTAATGAGGTATTTAATTAACTCATTATCTTCAACACTGAGCTCAAAACTCTTTTCAAATGAGTAGAACTCATTCTAGAACTCAACTTTCAGTACATTTTGAGTTAACTACTCTGTTTTCATTTGATAAAGTTGACTGTTGCATTATACAGTGTAGGAAATGCCTCTAGACCCTGGCATTTTAAAACAAAAATATTATTTATTTATGAATATCTTCAACACTGAGCTCAAAACTCTTTTCAAATGAGTAGAACTCATTCTAGAACTCAACTTTCAGTACATTTTGAGTTAACTACTCTGTTTTCATTTGATAAAGTTGACTGTTGCATTATACAGTGTAGGAAATGCCTCTAGACCCTGGCATTTTATGCCGTTCAGCCGTATAATGTTAAAATGTAAGCAAAATCAGCTGTTTTGTCATCATTGTAGATATTACGCTAGAAAATCATTCAAATATAGCTCTAAAGTGACATTGGTGAAATTAGAAATGGTTTCTGTTGTTCTGACGTCAGCTGCAGATGTGAATGAATGGTGGAAGAAAGTAGTTTATCATACAAAAGGGTTTTTAGGCTGTCCATGTTTTATTTTCTTTCCTATGATTCCACACTCAGTCGTGGTCATCAAACTACACCTTTGTTTGTTTTGAATACATGCTCTCTAGTGGCGAGAATGACATACTGCACCTTATATGACTTTTTTCAATGGATATTGGTAGGTTGACATATTGCAGCCTGCTGTTATTTTAAATTAGGAGATGCAGTCTTTTTTTCCAAGCATTAATGACAAGGGAAGCTAGAGGTTATTACAAGACTTTTGAATGACTTAAAACAAAAATATTATTTATTTATGAATATCTTCAACACTGAGCTCAAAACTCTTTTCAAATGAGTAGAACTCATTCTAGAACTCAACTTTCAGTACATTTTGAGTTAACTACTCTGTTTTCATTTGATAAAGTTGACTGTTGCATTATACAGTGTAGGAAATGCCTCTAGACCCTGGCATTTTATGCCGTTCAGCCGTATAATGTTAAAATGTAAGCAAAATCAGCTGTTTTGTCATCATTGTAGATATTACGCTAGAAAATCATTCAAATATAGCTCTAAAGTGACATTGGTGAAATTAGAAATGGTTTCTGTTGTTCTGACGTCAGCTGCAGATGTGAATGAATGGTGGAAGAAAGTAGTTTATCATACAAAAGGGTTTTTAGGCTGTCCATGTTTTATTTTCTTTTTTATACAGTATACATGATTATGCCGTCAAACTGTTGTATAAATGCAATATAATACTCATGGTAGTGGAATATGGCTGTATATCATCAATGGTGGGACAATAAGGCACTCTGCCTATGGACGCCTCCCACCAGTGCCAATATACAGCCATATCGCACTGCTACTTGTGTGATATTGCACATATACAGTGTGTGTATATATATATATATATATATATATATATATATATATATATATATATATATATATATATATATATATATATATATATATATATATATATATATATATATAACCAACTAGAACAATGCTGAATTATATATGTACGTTATCCCAAATGTTTCAAAAAATGTTCACAACTGGAAGTAATCAACTGTGGCATAATAAAAGCTCCACTGCTTTTGTGCCACATCACGCTCTTCTATCGTCAGCAATTGCTTCAGCAGTCTCATTTCACTTCCACGAGTTTCAGTCTTTGCATCTTTGCTTCCTATTACCACGGTTATATGTTTTGAATAAATTAGCTCATTCATGAACATGATTCCTGTAGGATATAATGAAGACCACAACTCCTATGATTCCACACTCAGTCGTTGTCATCAAACTACACCTTTGCTTGTTTTGAATACATGCTCTCTAGTGGCGAGAATGACATACTGCACCTTATATGACTTTTTTCAATGGATATTGGTAGGTTGACATATTGCAGCCTGCTGTTATTTTAAATTAGGAGATGCAGTCTTTTTTTCCAAGCATTAATGACAAGGGAAGCTAGAGGTTATTACAAGACTTTTGAATGACTTAAAGCAAAAATTATTATTTTGAGCTCTTTGTTTACATTGATTACAAGCAGACAACAACAAGCAGAGCTCTGCTTCATAGAGTGCATCAGAGCATTACACAGAATTTCAAATACAGCAGAGAGCATTTCAGCTGATTCCATTAGCCAATATAGGGGAAGTTGTCCTGCTACATTATCTACATTAAACCAAAAACGTGGTGATAAGTTCAGTGCTCTTATTTGCACCAGGTGTTGCATTAACAAACTTGCCCTATCTTTGAAAGTCAAATGTTGTACACACTGGCATTTCACATTAAGATTCTGAGGCCGCGACTCAAAACAAGACACTCTTAATTACAGTGCAGCAAACAGTCAAGGGTAATTAACCAATAGCTAAGGTGGAACATTTGTGTCGATTATGCATAAGATTTTAAGTCAAAATCTCCAGCTGGTCATGCATGCATATCCAGTTCATGAAGAGGCTGCTTAAAGTAAGCAGGGTTTCTCTACATTTTCTTATCGAATTGCACTGGCAAAAGGTCGCAAAGGATAAAGCGACCCCCACCCCACCACCCCCTGTGCAACAACAAAGTCAACAACTTGCCATTATTAGAGTGAATAATGAATCCAATTAAGATATTAATCTCATTCGGGCTGTACTGTGAATTCATAAAGTGTGTGTTGCTGCATTAGTCATCATGAGAGGAACATCATCTCTCACAGCAGCGAGGGGCGATTCCTTCATGCAGAGAGATAATCGTCTTGGTGTTTCCTGACGAGAACAGCAACACATTTCTTTCAGATTCTATCTATATCAGGATTAGGCACAACTTTTTTTTTATTATTATTATTATTTGACTTTCGCCACAGGCAAACAGTCAGGTACTGTTGAGCTGTTTTGCAGATAAATTGCTGTGTACACTATGGAAATGAGAACATGTCAGGTAAACATGATTAATATGCATAAATAAATTGAAATTGATATTCAAAGCTCTGTCAGTTTTTACAAAATGAGATCCAAAATCATGTCTCTCATCTTATTAGTGGAGCCGGGTAGCGTTCAGGCTTTGCATTTCTTCTTTTTTTTTCTCTCTCTTGGTAAATATGAAAACTTCATTTGGCACTGTTCGCTTTATTTGAAGGCGATGGAGGAGGATGCATCCCCTCTAATGAAAAAAATCATAAAAACCGTCCTACCTTGTAAATCTGTCAAACCCGCCACATTCGCTTTGAATTACTAGATTAATAGCGCATATGTTATTCAGCTAAATAAATCCAGTGGTACATAGATATTGTAATTGTATTGCTACTTTATTTGAATGCTTACACAGCGGAATGCAAATTAACTCTTCGAAGATTCTTTTCAACCATCAGGTTATACAATTCTCTTTGCTGAACATCTCCAAGTTGTGAAGGATAATCAGATTTTGGTTTACTTTCCTTAGTGTTTTATGACAAGCTAAAAATATGAACCAGCAACCGAATAACAAACCAGTTCTCAGTGGTAATGCTACAAATACAATTATGGTTAATACAGTTATTACAGTATATCCAAGAATTTGATATTTTATTTAAAAGGTAGTTCACCAAAAAATGAACATTTACTCATTATTTTCCTTCCAATAAGTGGTTCTAAACCTTAATGAATTTCTTGGTAACACTTTATTTTGATGGTCCATTTGAGTATTAGTAGACTGTCTGTTTAATATCTGTTGATACTGACATTTAACAGTCCTTCAACAGACATTTAACTGACTATAAGAAACTTTGCAAGTACATGTCAACTTACACTAACCCTAACCCCAACCCCAACCCTAACCCCAACCTAACAGTCTACTTATAATCTAATGATAATTAGTTGCAATGTAACTTAAATTCAACAAACGGACCATCAAAATAAAGTGTGACCAATTTCTTTTGTTGAACACTAAAGAAGATATTCTTAAGGGCTCTCTTTTAACGATCTAATGTTATTTTAAGGATGGAAAAATATGCTTTGCGCCCCAGCACATGGTCTAACAGGGTTGTGCTTATTCTCTTAATGAGTTATGGCTGTGCATAACATGCATTATGCCAATCAAAATCTCATCTCCCATTCCCTTTAAGAGTCAGTTGTGTCGCGCCATGGTGCATTTTCATTTACATGGCATACTTTGCAAGTGGAAAAACTGAATGCTTTACTAGTGAGAAAACAGTTAAACAAACCATCTGCAGCGTGAGGATGAGTATGAGCCTCCTCAATTTGGCCTCTTTACTTTCTCTTTCTCTTTACTTTTACTCTTTACTCCTTTACTTTCTTGGTGTAAGGAAAAGGTGTTGTACGCACTCCACTAAATACATCAATTATCCTACATATTTAATTTAATTTGCCAAGCGCAAAGATTTGTTTCAAAACTATTTCTAAATTCAGTTATAATTTCCAGCTAATTAATAAATGAACCATAATAACGAAGTGTGGTCAAAAAATCCAAACACAGGTCCTATGCCTATTATGGTTCAAAACCCAACAGTGGACAAATCTAAACTTGTTTTTATTAAAGCAAATATAAATATGCATATAATAAATAATACACCTAATAATAAAAACATTATACAAATGCAAATTGTCATGAATAAACTGAACACCCCCCCCCCCCCCTTCCATAATGAAGAAGGCATGGAGGTAGTCTTTTATATATTTATATAAAAAATATTAATTTTTGTAACATTTTAATCCTTTAATTTTTTCATATGTAAAGATATTTGTGTACTTCTGTACATCCATAGTGTATTAAGCAATGTGTAAGCATTTTGGACCTTTATAGGCGCATAACTAACGCACTCTGCGCTTGATTTTAGACCAGATTTTAGTTGGTCAATGACGCGGTCTTCAGTTCTTCAAAATAGCAATGTGCCAACAATGCACCTTAACACACCTCCATTTTAGACCAGCACAACCATGAGTCCACAAAGTGGCGCAAATAAATTTGCTATTTAAACAACGTGAAAATTAGGGTTGCGCTGGTCTGAAAATAGAAACAAATTGCATCATACACATCTTGCGCCTTATTGCGCCAGGTGTATGATAGGACCCTAAGAAAAAATAGCAAATAAATTCCATAGTATTTTTCAAACATACAGTACTTCAGCATATCTTCCTTTAATAAATGTATCCACATTTTTCAATGTAACAAATCAATGTAGGGAATAATGGAAATTTCTGATTTGGCCTTGAATGAATCAGTCATTTTTAATCAATCATTTGACTGAATAAATCAGTAAATGAATTGTGATTTGTAAAAATTGTTTTGGTTAAACTGATAGGATTTCTGAATAGACTTATAGATTATAATGAGAAACAATATGAGATGATATTGATAAAGGGTTAGTTCATCCAAAACAAACTGTCATTATTTACTCACCCTAATGTTGTTTCAAACCCGAGACCTTCGTTTATCTTCAGAATTAAGGTATTTTAGATTAAATCTGAGAGCTCCATCATCTTCTACACAGCAATAGTTCAGACTCATTCACAGTAAGTAAACCCATTGTAACTTTTATAACATAATTAATTGACTTAATAATTGAAAGGTGACAGGTTTACTCACATTTTTAAAGTAATGTCAACAAATAGTTTTTTACAGTGTGGTGTTGTATAAAGTGCAATTTGGTAATGATTGTACAATTATTACAATTATGGTAATTATTATACATACAAAATAATTTGCAAACAAGATTCAGCAATGTGGCTTTAAAACTAATCTACACAAAATAATCACATTTACTATATCAGTCTGTCTCCTCTCTGCAGTTTAAGGTCCACCCAACTTCGCATCACATTTACCTTAAAGTTTCAGAAAATTGGTATTAACACAATCCCGATAACATGAGAAGGCAGCATTGGATAGCAGTTCAGATGGTACCAACATCTCTGTTAACATAAGCAAGTAATTAGCTTGTCATAATAAATGTGGCAAGAAACAATATTTCTGAAAATGAAAACACTTGTCATATATTAGCATTCAGTGGATTGACTATTTCTATGCTGCTAAAATTCATGAAGTAATTGCAGTAGCCTAAACAAGACATGCAAACCAAACCCAGAAAAAAACTGACATTATTACAAGAAGTGATAATGTCAAGAAGACATTTACATGCATACTTTGTGATGTTCACATTTCTTTTTTATGTTGTCAGACTGACTGAATTATCATTCAACAAATTACAAACATTGTTAACTTGAGTTCATTTAGCCTAAATATCAAAAAGACTTATTTAATTTCTCATTGCCCATTTCTTGATTTGAATTGACTTTTAACCTTTTACAGAAAGGTTTATTTGATATGTTACAATTGATAATAAATACTATAAATATATAGCTTAATGTTAATTAAATGTTCCCATGCATTTTTTTTCCAATATTGACTTTGATATAGTGTGCAATATAGACATTTGTTAACGTAAAAGGAAAGATTCAGAGATGAAAGTTCACACACAAAAATATAGGGTGCAATTTGTGGAGAAAGGGAAGTTTTGAAATGTTTTTTCTTTTCATGAACAGATCAAAAAACATCTTGCAGCTCCTTTGCAGTAATTTTGATCTTTTAATATTTTTTTTCAATTTTACAATTTTCTAACACTGTTTGGGGAAAAAAAAAAATATTTAGGGTTCTCAAATAGAACTATAATAACTGTATAGCACAAGGTGCTGTAAACAAATATGCTATGCCTATATGTCAGACTAAGAAAAAAGTGTATGTACAGTGCATACGGAAACTTATTCATAGCATTTCACTTTTTCAATATCCTTTTATGTTACAGCCTTAATCCAAAATGGATTAAATTCATTTATTTCCTCAAAATTCTACACACAATAGCCCATAATAACAATGCAAAAAAAGATTTTTTGAAATTGTAAAAAATTTATTAAAAATAAAAAAGCTGAAAAATCACATGTACATAAGTATTCACAGCCTTTTCCGTGAAGCTCTAAATTGAGCTCAGGTACATTCTGTTTCCACTGATCATTCTTGAGATGTTTCAGCAGCTTAATTGGAGTTCACTTGTGGTAAATTCAGTTGATTGGACATGATTTGAAAAGGCATACACCTGTCTATATAAGGTCCCAGGGTTGACAGTGCATGTCAAAGCACAAACCAAGCATGAAGACAAAGGAATTGTCTGTAGACCTCCGAGACAGGATTGTCTCGAGGCATAAGGCTGGGGAAGGTTACAGAAAAATTTCTGCTGCTCTGAAAGTTCCAATGAGCACAGTGGCCTCCATCATTCGTAAGCGAAAGATGTTTGAAACCACCAGGACTCTTCCTAGAGCTGGCCGGCCATCTAATCTGAGTGATCGGGGGAGAAGGTCCTTAGTCAGGGAGGTGATCAATAACACGATGGTCACTCTGTCTGAGCTCCAGCGTACTTCTGTGGAGAGAGAACTATACAGAAGGACAACCATTTGTGCAGCAATCCACCAATCAGGCCTTTATGGTAAAGTGGCCAGACGGAAGCCACTCCCCGCCTGGAATTTGCCAAAAGGCATATGAAGGACTCTCAGACCACAAGAAAAAAAATTCTCTGGTCTGATGAGACTAAAAGGCGCCAGGCGTTATGTTTGGAGAAAACCAGGCACCGCTCATCACCAGGCTAATACCATTCCTACAGTGAAGCATGGTGGTGGCAGCATCATGCTGTGGGGATGTTTTTCAGCAGCAGGAACTGGAAGACTAGTCAGGATAGAGGAATGAATGAATGAAGGAATGAATGAATGCCGTACTGTACAGAGAGATCCTGAATGAAAACCTGCTTCAGAGTGCTCTTGACCTCAGACTGGGGTGACGGTTCATCTTCCAGCAGGACGATGACCCAAAGCACACCACCAAAATATCAATGGAGTGGCTTCACAACAACTCTGTTAATGACCTTGAGTGGCCCAGCCAGAGCCCAGGCCTAAATCCTATAGAACATCTCTGGAGAGATCTGAAAATGGCTGTACACCGTAGCTTCTCATCCAACCCGATAGAGCTTGAGAGGTAATGCAAAGAGGAATGGGCAAAAATTCCCAAAGACAGGTGTGCCAAGCTTGTGGCATCATATTCAAAAAGACTTAAGGCTGTAATTGCTGCCAAAGGTGCATCAACAAAGTATTGAGCAAAGGCTGTGAATACTAGTGTACATGTGATTTTTCAGGTTTTTTATTTTTAATAAATTTGCTACAATTTCAAAAATTCTTTTTTCACATTGTCATTATGGGGTATTGTGTGTAGAATTTGGAGGAAATAATTGAATTTAAACCATTTTGGAATAAAGCTGTACCATAAAAATATGTGGAAAAATGAAGTGCTATGAATACTTTCCGGATACACTGTAGACATCAGCGAATAATGTATTTTTGAGAAATATCATTGACATTTTAATAGTACGCCAATCACTACAGACTAGACCAAGGCTTCTCAATGTCTACATTAAAATGTCTACATACAAATCTGAATTTTTAATAAGGTCAAAGGTCCGGAGCAGTTGATATTACATTACATAAACAAACTTGTTTTTAATAAACATTCATAACATGCATCACAAGTCAACACTATTTATTTTTCTTAAAGTGGCATTTGAATTAAAAACTCATTAAATACAATGCAAATGTGGCAGAACCACTAATATAAGTGCATTATTGTACAAAACACAACAAAAGCTAGGCCCAATAGTATCTGGATGCAGCCATAATGATGCAAGCTGAGCATATGTCAGAGATTCAATGTCATACACAATACACTCAATGGAGCTAGTGATGTCACTGTGATGGGTAGGGTTAGGGGTGCACATTAAAAAGCACTAAAATTCCTGAGGGATGCAGACTTCTTTCCAAAAAAAGGTGACAAATACAAAAGGTGTGTAATGAAAACATTAGGTGTTGTAGTTTTGCGGTCCTTATATCTGTATTTTGTGGATACTGCCATTCAAAATGTCCTTGTTTCGTTTCATAGTGGTGTTTCACATTTCCACTCTTTACAACTCCAATTGTCTCATTACAAATCAAGCAGAATGGCTTTGTGCTGGCTTGTGGCAAAATAAACACAACTTATCTGTTCATTCAACTTTAAACTGTCTATTCTCTTCATCAAGTTTGACCAGAGTCCAGAATTTGAGAAGCCCTGGACTAGACCAATCCGACCAATCAGATCAGAGTATGCTTTCAAATAGGAGGGATTTAAATTAGGTGCGTTCGACATGAAGCATAGCTGCAGCCAGTGATCAACGAGATTAGCCGAGCGCAGGCGGGGGCGGAGTTGAAAACGGAGCCGTCAAGCCGTACTCTTCGGGGCTCAAAATTTGCTGCTGTCATGATGACCGATCAGATGGCGGGATCATTTATTTATTTGTTTATTTATTGCAATAACAACAAAAGATTTACAGTACAAATAAATCAGAATACAGTCTCTACAAACTGTAGTTCATTTTAAACAAGGGAATTGAAAGTAGCTTATATAACAAAGGCATGAGAAATAAGGGGAAAACGAGAGGGCACATAAAAAGGAAATAAATATCCATGAATAGGCCTATTAAACAAAACAATAAGCACAAATTCTTGGAGTTTAAACATCAGTCTTTGGGCTACTATATTTTGAATGGTGTGTCAATACAGTTCCAGTGCTTGTTTCAATATGCTAAAAAGGGGTTTACATTCATTTACATTTATAAATATAAAACTTTCCAATATATATTAGTGTAAAACCCAAAACAAGATGTTTTGATTAAGTCTTAAACAATGATTAAGATTATTTTGGATAATAAAAGCATTTTTTAAAAAGCACTTTAATCCAAAAAGATTGAACAAAAGGACCAAAATAAATGAGCTACACTTTAAGTAGAAAATACCCAGAAAAAGCAGGTACATCAATGACACTTTTAACATTTCTGCATAAATGGCTTAACAGGAATAAAATATTTTATAATCTTATATTTTTATATTTAATAAATGTTTTTTACTTAATTTGTTAAGTAATCTTTATAGGGGTGTCAGGATCAATGATGATAATTATTTTATTATAAGTCTGTAAGACTTATTTGAGTTAATAAACGCGAAACACACACGGTTGTTGTCATGCGTTCAACTCGGCCAATCGTGTTATTGGTGTCGTCATCTTAGCTCCAGCAGGCGCTCTTCAGATACCACATGTGACAGTCACATGACATCGGCGCAGCATCAATCCGGCCAAAATTTCTGACCGGCATGCACCGCTTTAAGACAGATTTCGATCTATCTGCGCAGCGCTGCATGAAGTCGAACGCACCTATTGGATCCTGGAATGAAACATTTCAGTCAGGTAGTGATAAAGTATATTATAGTATAAATGAGAAAACTGCCTTTGATTGATTGTAAACCTAGAATACCTGCAAAACTAAATGAGGTCTTAGTAACTTTAAAATATTATAATTGGGGGACTTTAATGCATGAACATTTGAGACTTTACTGTAAAATGTCGCTTTTAATAATTGAATACATCACAATACATAAGTAAAATTGGTTGCAATTGGATTGCAATTTTACTTGTTCTAATCTTCCTAATCTAGCTTCAAAATGACCTTTTTCAAAAAGCATTGTTGTGCGTTGCTACAAAGGGAAAAAAAGCTGAAATGAAACAAAACTTCATCACACTGCAATATAATCAAAATAGTTTCTCGTCCTAAAAGTCCCCAGTGGACCATCGTTAAGCATATTCCTCATTTCTGCCCATAGATGAAACCCTGAGGAGGCATATTACAGCATAAACTGCAGACTCAGTCCTGGGAGCCCCATCACAGATAAATTACTCCACCCACAGAGATAAGCATCAGTCCACTGAAAAGTCGCTCTCTGATCATAGCAGATGAGAAACAAACAAGAACGTTTTTATGGACACAGCTCTATACAGTAAATCTGCATGTTGTATCAAAGTATGAATAGGAAATGCATTGTAGCTAGGGCTGTCAATTTACAGTGTACATTTAATTAATTACTTATGGAAAAAACAACAGGTTATTTTTTTTCTCCCTTTCCAAAGACATGTCTATACATTGTGTCATATTTCATGATTAATTTCTCTTAATTAGATTAATTAATCGTGACATTGTGTAATCAATTAGATTAACATTTTTAATCGATTGACAGCCCTAATTATAATATTATTGGAAAAGCATTTCATAACAATACACAATGCCCATGTAACCAAATGCTCATTCATCAGGGTACTGTACAAGACTGGAGGCCATGTGACACAGGGATAAAGTCAGCCAGTCAGAGCTGCAGATGAGAATATTCCCCGCCCCATTCTGATGTAGATGTTCACACACCAGACTCTTCGGGAAATGCACAATGACATTAAATGGATTAAGGAAAATTCCTGAGGGATGCTAAATGACAAGGACAATAACCCCAAATGCCAGTTTAAGATGATCGGCCTAACAGTAAAACATCCACAGTCACTCTGCTCTGCAGTGAAGGCAGGGCTGCTAATAAATAACACTTTGATAGGTTCATGTTCAGAGGTCACTGAGAAGGGGCTCACAAAGAATTGAGTGCAAGGATACTTTACTACCTCACTGATTTCATCTCAAACGCAACAGTCGTGGAGCAAATGAGGTTGTTTGATATACTTATAGTCTATAAAGATTATAGACATCTATCTATCTATCTATCTATCTATCTATCTATCTATCTATCTATCTATCTATCTATCTATCTATCTATCTATCTATCTATCTATCTATCTATCTATCTATCTATCTATCTATCTATCTATCTATCTATCTATCTAGACTCCAATTCTAATGTATGCACTGTAAAAATAATTTGATCAGTATATTATTATAAAACAATAAAATAATACCATTCTTAAGACTCTTGCACACAGGGACAATTTTGGCTCATGCCTCAGCATTTTTTGTCATTCATAATTATGAGTTTTACTGGCGATGAGCAGAGTATACGTGCAAAATCACTCCCTTATGTTAGGTAATGAAATATAGAAATACCTCCGGTACACAAGATGGTCCATAGTGTATGAGTGTGAGTGTGTGTGTGGAAGTTCCCAGAGATGGGTTGCGGCTGGAAGGGCATCCGCTGCGTAAAATCGTGCTGGATAAGTTGGCGGTTCATTCCGCTGTGGCGACCCCGCAAGGGACAAAGCTGACAAGAAAATGAATGAATGAATGACACAAGATGGTGCTGCACAATTTCTCACACTCACTTGTTGCACAGAAGAAGTAGTCTGCATTCGAAACAGTGTACTTCCCTACTATTCGGTATGCAAAAAGCAGTAGGCGAGCAATTGAGTATTTTTTTAATCCCCATTATCCAAAAAAAAAGAGTAGGCGAGAATTGCCTTAATCCTTGTGAGATTCAGCTGTATGTATACTTAATTGCATAGATATGTGCATACTCACCTACAACATAATAGGAGCAAACAGTACATGAAGAAAGAAGTATGTTGAAATTTTAGTAATCATGAAAGTGTAGGCGAGAAATCCTCGGATGCCCTACTGCTTCTGCCCAGATTCTGGAGTATTCATCAGATGGGCACTTACCTATCCCGGGAGGCCATGGAAAAGCATTCGGCACAAAGAAAAAGTAGGAGAAGATGATACGTCATAATATTGAGGAAAAACGGGACGCTGACGTGAAAGCAAAACAGCAAAACACTTCCTTTTGGAAAGCAAAACACTTCCCTGAGTTAAATCTCATTTGTTGAGCTACTGAATAGTGAACTGTCAAATTGCTGAAAGTGTAAGGATGCTTTATTGTATAGAAATGTTATATTTGTTTCATTTTGCTCTAAAACATAATTGTGTGGGAACTTAAGCACATAACAGTATGTTTTAAAAGTGAATTTACATAAATAAAAACACGATTGTTAAATGTGTGACAAATATATGAGAAGTGTTGCAGATCAGCAAAATACAGCATTAAACAGACACCTGAGTGAGTGATGTGTTTGTGCTGATGTAGAATTCACTGTTGTCGACACTGTTTACATTAGCTAACGGTACATGTAAGATTACAGTTTTTCTCAGTGGCTTTGGTGCATTTCTCACAACAAAATATACATTTGCACAACAGTGGATGCATTTCTCAAAACACTTAGTACAAACTGCAAAACCTAGCTGATAACCTGCAAAAGTGCATCACTTGCTCAAAATAGAGAGCTCATTCCTCAAAAGCAAGTATTGATGTCAATGAAAGTGTCAGTGTCATTAAGATGAAAAGTCCTGCCACCATTGTTTAAGAACAAGATAGTCAAATGCCTTTGTCATGTTTTCATTAAGACAGTTTACTCTGTACATTTTTTCCAATGCAAAAAAAGTCAGATTTTGGTCACACTTCCTAAAAATGCTACAGACAGCACTATATACTATTTGCAGAGCCATTTGAAAACTACAGTAAAGTTAGACATCACTGCATTTAGTGAGGTATCTGAGTACAAGACACTGAATATGTCAGTCATTTTCTTTTCGGCTTAGTCCCTTTATTAGTTTTTCTCAGTTGCTTTGGTGCATTTCTCACAACACTACATACATTTGCACAACAGTTAATGCATTTCTCAAAACAATTAGTCATTTGTGCACATCATAGTAGCAGTTTCTCATTCCTTACAACAAATTGCAAATGCTTTTGGACATGCATCAATTGCTTTCATACAACTCTGAAACTCTGGGGGTGGGGTGGGGGGGGGTGGGGGTTAACTTTTCTTTTTAATACATTATGTAGAATAATTTCCCTCTATCCGTCACATGTACAGTTCTTATGTGCAAATATGAATATTTATTAAATGGATGTTATGGGACAACAATGCAATGGGACATAAAACTTTAACCCTAATCACAAATACATATTTGAGGAGGCATTCAGTGATTCAACAAGAAGAGACAATACACACAAGAAGTGCTTCTTATACAAAGGAACTGTTAGTGCTCAGTGAATTAAAAGCAACACTGTATAACAATGCTGGGTTCCACACGATCGATTTGTTTTGATACAACATGAATTAATTAAGACAACGTATTAATTCAATTAAATTCAATTCAATTCATCTTTATTTGTATAGCGCTTATACAATGTAGATTGTGTCAAAGCAACTTCACATGGAAGATTGTTAGTTTTTTACAAATTTAAGTGGACATAAATTAAGTTGTGTCAAAAAATTCAGTTGATGGCACATTGATGAAAAGTTGTGTTATTTGAGCTCGTTTTAAAAACAAACAGTAAACATAGCTTTCAAGAGTTCATACTTAGCTGATGATGGGTAATAAAGCGTGTTTGGCATGCTGTCCCGGGAGAGAGCCCTGAGCTCAGAATATCCTTGAGCCCGGGGCTCCCTCCCGTTTGGAGGGCGAGAGGAAAGTTTGAGCTCAGGTGGTCTCGAGAACTCCCCTACTGTGAACTGCTGGGATATATCTGACTAAGAGTTGCCTTAGAATGCTATTTTGATTAGTCTATTTACCTATGGTGCCTGTCTTTGAACGGTGGGAGAAACCGGAGAACCTGGGGAAAACCCACGCGAACACGGGGAGGACATGCAAACTCCGCACAGAAACGCCAACTGGCCCGGAGAGGAACAGACCAGCGGTGTTTTTGCTGTGAGGCAACAGTGCTACCCACTGGCCACCGTGCCGCCCTATCGGAGAAGGGGAGGAGTAGGGGTAGAAGGGGGGGATTCTTCAAACGAAGATGACTGGAGCAAAAAGCTCTGGTAATTTATAGTGTGTCAGTGTTCATCTGATTGGCGCAATATGCCAAGTTAATGCAGTACCAGCTGTTTTCAATCATAAGCACGTGATCCTCTCGAAATTAGTTTATAAATAAACCACACTTTTGAGTGTAGATTAATGGGGATGGAAACTTTCTTTTGTGTGCTCAAGTGTTTGCGGAAGTGATGGGTTTTTAGTTTTCTTTTTAATGATACCTGTTAATCAGCAGAGTACATGAGAATGGGAAGATCATTCCACTAACAAGGAACGCTGAATGAAAAGGGTTTGGATCGTGACTCTTCAGTTATTGAACTCACTAGTTCATTGATGGGCAGCACAGTGGTGCAATGGGTAGCACAATCGCCTCACAGCAAGAAAGTCGCTGGTTCGAGCCAATGGCATTTCTGTGTGGAGTTTGCATGTTCTCCCAGTGTTCGCGTGGGTTTTCTCCAGGTGCTCCGGTTTCCCCCAAAAGTCCAAAAACATGTGGTTTAGGTGAATTGGGTAGGCTAAATTGTCCGTAGTGTATGTGTGGGAATGAGTGTATAAATGTTTCCCGGTGATGGGTTGCAGCTGGAAGGGCATCCGCTGCATAAAACATATGCTGGATAAGTTGACGGTTCATTCCACTGTGGCGACCCCAGATTGATAAAGGGACTAAGCCGAAAAGAAAATTAATAAATAGTTCATTGATTGTTACAATTAATTTTGTCTATTTATATACTGATTATCTTGTATTAAAGCTCTGAGTTACAATTTAGTTGATTGGGAATAAGGTATATGCACAGCTAGTGTTTCTTCTCAAACCGATAAACTTCCGGTGAGCGGTTATTGTGACATTTTTCAATTGTATACGGTTCCCTTTACAGCATCGATGTTGTAATGTAATTACAATACGATCTGTTAAACAGACTTTAGCATTCATTTAGTTGTTCAAGCGTAAAACGAGATGAAAAGTTACACACACACCCGTCAGGATCAGCAGGTGAGCGCAGAAACTCCATTAAAAATACTGGAGTAAAATAAATGTTCATATTTTAAAGACATGGCACGGGGAAATTGACTTTAATGCAGTGCTTCTTGTACAATCTGAGACCTATCAGATCATTGATTTTTAAAGAAAACAGACCTTAAATGGGCCAATTTTGTAACCGCATACAGTTTATCTGAAGCGCTTGACCCAGGTTACTGCAAAATTAAAAGTCCTTCTGCATACTTCTGCATATACCTTATTGTAGGAATTGTAGGTAAATCTGCTGTTTCCCCTACAGTTTACCTGTGCAGCTTTGTTTAGCCTGGATCTTATTCAATGCAAATTATTATATAACACAGTAGGCAAGTTTATTGTTCATTCATAGTTCAAATTAAAGTGATGGTTCACCCCAAGATTCAAAATTCTAAATCATCTGGCACAAGAGTTTCAGCTAGGTGTTCCCAAGTCTCAATTAATATCAAAAGGACACAGGGCTTTTTCTGTTGCAACCCCTCGTCTGTGGAATGATTTGCCTTTATATATCAGGTCATGCTTTTCCCTTGGTGCTTTTAAGTCTCATTTTAAAAATCAGCTTCTGTGTCTAGCATTTGATTGTAATTAATTTGATTTTGTTTACATGTACAAGTATACATTTTGTGTGCTGGTTGATTTGTAAAGCACTTTGGTCAACATTTGTTGTTTTTAAATGTGCTATATAAATAAAGCAAACAAACAAACAAATTAGCTTTTACTGTAACTCACCCTCAGGCCATCTAAGCTGACTTTTTTCACTACAGAACACTACAGAAGATCTTTTAGCTGAAACCTGTTCCTTGGTGATTCATTTTACAATTAGGATCAACTTTTCTTTTAAGTATATTGTTGTTAAATATTGTCTTCCCCTCACCGAACATCTTTTTTTTTTACTCCAAAACATCCAATATTGAGCTTTTGTGATAATCCTGGTTGTTGTTGAAAAATAAATCTTTTGTATGTTAAGGTCATTTGTCATTCATCTCATGTTTCAGGAGGAGATGCAGTAAAACCCACTGAGAGGGAAAGCAATGCAGCACAATAACACCTTAGATAGTAATAAAAGCTAACATTGATCCGGGGTGCATCCTTCATAAAGACAGATCTAAGAACCTTTACAAGACACATGAGATACGTGACCTTCAGATTACTGAAAATGTTATCCCGGTTTTGTTGCCATTACTTGAAAACAAATTGCAGCAATAAACTTGAATGTTTTCAGAGGCAATGTAGCAACACTTTAAAAGAAAAATCTTTTCCCTTAATTTTTTGTTTATGAAAATGTTACCGCATCGCATTATGAAAACACATATCAAAGCTTCTCCGATTCAATTTACCGCCACCGCTAACAGGTTCACTCTCGTACAGTTGTGCTGTTTGAAATTTCTATTGAGCTGTGTGTGAAAATGAGGCGCACGCAACATTAAGCTACACCTCACTCAGCCGAATCCTCCGTTCCTCGAACATGCTGAGGAGTCGCACAACCGCCTAATCATCTCCTCCCAAACTGTAGCCTTGCAGCTGTGAGAGTCATTACATCCTGTCCTTATCACAAGTACAGCACTTTACATTTGATTGGGTTTTACATAAAAATGCATTGCATCCATCAGTCTAACACACTGGATTCCTTTCTGTTTGAGGCCGTATACTGCATGGTCCTGCGATTTGAAGATGAGCATTATGCCTTGACAAAGTTACAAAGCTTTGATCGAAGTTCAATACAAACCGCAGTCTCTCTCTCGCTCTCTCTTTTTACATATATTGTATGTGTGTGTGTGTGTGTGTGTATATGTATGTACTGTATGTATGTATGTATGTATGTATGCATGTATGTACAGTTGAAGTCAGAAATATTAGCCCCCCTTTGAATTATTTTTCTTTTTTTAATATTTCCAAAATGATGTTTAACAGAGCAAGGACATTTTCACAGTATGTCTGATAATATTTTTTCTTCTGGAGAAAGTCTTATTTTTTTTTTTTTCGGCTAGAATAAAATCAGTTTTAAATATATAAAAAAAAAACATTTAAAGTCAAAATTATTAGCCCCTATAAGCTATACATTTTAAGCTATATATTTTTTTCGATAGTCTACAAAACAAACCATTGTTATACAATAAACTGCCTAATTACCCTAACCTGCCTAGGTAACCTAATTAACCTAGTTAAGCCTGTAAATGTCACTTTAAGCTGTATAGAAGTGTCTTGAAAAATATTTAGTCAAATATTATTTACTGTCATCATGGCAAAGATAAAATAAATCAGTTATTAGAGATGAGTTATTAAAACTATTAAGTTTAGAGATGTGGTGAAAATCGTCTCTCCGTTAAACAGAAATTGGGGAAACAAAAATAAACAGGGTGCTAATAATTCAAGGGGCCCAATAATTCTGACTTCAACTGTGTGTATATATGTATACGTTTAAAACCCAACAACACTGAAAAAAATTATTCCTTGGATTTACTAACATTTTTCTTACAGTAACTGGTCACAAACAATTTATATGGGCTTAATTTAAACACAGAAACCTAATTTGTTTGTTTAAATTCATCCCATATAAATGATTTGCAACCAGTTACCTTAAAAAATGTAGTAAATCAAATTAATCATTCTTTTCAGTGAACATGGTTGGTTTGTGTTCATGTTTGTATTCATTGTTTTGTTTTGCCAGTGTTAGTTACTGTTTCTATTGTTTTTTTTTCCTGTGGTTGCTGCTGTTTTAAACAAACCTGTGTTTGTTTTAGTTGCTGATTATCTTGTATTATTACAAGGACCGACACTGATTGGTCAGTCATGGCATAGACCTTATTTTTCACGAAACGGATGCAGCCATTGGAATCTTTTTGGCTTGAGACTTCAGCTTTCATTCGCTTCTGTTGATTTTTAGACATTTAAAATCGCTCGTTATGCTGCTTCATGTTGCAAACTGACATTTTCATATTATAATATTCTACTTTTTACATATAGTCATGAACACACTTGTAGAAAAGCAGTTTGAAACTAATAAAGAAATCAGATCTTAAAAGCTGCGATTTTGTATGGGTTGACAATTAACCGGAAGCCCTGGGGCTGGCTGACTGAAATGAAAAGTCCGTGTACATATTTCCCATTGAATTGGAAGTTCTAAAACAGTCGTAAAAATGAGAGCACCTACGCATTTTAGAATAAGGTCAATACCAAGGTATGTTATTCTTGAATATAAAGAATATAAAACAAGAGGAGCCTTGAAAGAATAAAAAAAAACAGCAATTGAGATAAAAATGATTATCCCTCCTCCATTAAACAACCTGTATTAATTCTTCAGCAAACTTTTTTTATTGAAGTATTAGATTGTCAGTTATTCATTTAACATTGCTTTAAAATTATATTAGGAGGGTGCTAGATCAGGTCCCAAAGAGCAAATCTTCTCCCTTGGAATTTATGATGCACACAATGAACATATATCGTTGTGAACATACTGGTGATCATTACATCATGTCCTAGTAAGTATAAGTACAGTTTACGCTTGATTTCGATTTACATGAAAGTGCATCACATCCATCTGTTTAACGCACTGAATTCTTTCCTATTTGAGGGCATTTACAGGTCCTGTGATTTGAAAATGAGCATTATGATTTGGTGTAATATGACAAAGTTGCTGCGGCTGCATTTTTTTAAACTATGGAGGAGAAATGTGCCACAGCTACAGTACATCTACTGTACCTTAGTGAGGTTTATTTAAAGGGGAAAATGCTTGCAAGGAGACACAGGCATCGCTCACAAGCAATTACATTGCTTTCTGCGGGCGTCCTCCACTTGCTACCTCAATATCTTTTCTCTCCCTAGACAGTGCTCAGGGCATGTGAGCAGATTACGGTACGAGGAGAGCATATTTTTGTTGGGGAGCACAGATAAGCTTTTAAATAGGCCATGCTCTCAAATCAAGCCTCTCCGACTGTGGCCAGTTATATTATATTAGAAGAGCTTAATCAAAGCAGATCATTAAACGGTGGAGAAAACAACACCCCGCTCCCCTGACCAGTCCTGCATCCGTAACTAACATTATTTTTACCCAGCTGCAATAACAGTCTGTAGTGCACAGTTTATCAGCACCATGTAATTTCAGGCGTAATGGTACACTCATAGTTTTTGACTTATATTAGTGCTTCATTTACATTGCATTGCTATCTGTTTTCTAATATTGCTGCAGCTTTAGTGAGAGAGTTTCATATTTAATTGCCACTTGCACTTTTCAAGTTTGCAGAGAATGTTTGTTAAAGAAAAAACTGAGACATAAGTTGTGCATGCCTACATATATGTAGACCTTCTCCTTGAAACTGGAACTATTAACACTAAAATAACATTTGTGCCTGTAATGACAACAAAAGTCATATGCAAATCAGAATTTATTTGAGAGTAGTGAGGCAGCTAAGGTCAGTACAGGTGCAAATGGTAGTATAAGGGAAACCCAAAAGGTAATTGTAGCCCGAGCTAATGCACATGCGCATTTGAAAGAAACAAAATCACAACACCAACCTCATTTATGGCCTTGTTACACATTATCATGTAATAAAGATTGTCTGATTACGCTGGTCTTCTGAAGTAACACAACTTGGTCTTGATGGCAAGTCTCCTTCAGAAATACCAGTGACTCTTTGTTTACAAGTTTATGGGTGTTTGACTAGTTGCTGTCATGTGATGTGCATTTGACAGGACGGACTGTACCTTGTGTTAGTTTCATACATATTACAAAAGGTTTACAATTGGTTCATTTAAAAGCACAGATTTCAAGCTTTATGTGGACATATTTCTTATGTCTGTGAAGCAAGTATTTGCTGAGATTCCAGTGTATTTGTTGACCACCAAACTGTCGTAAAAACACACATCTGGTCAGAGCTTTTCGACCGGAGAAACATCAGTCTATACCGATCGCTAATTGGCTCCTGTACTTATAGGCAGGGCTTCATTCGCCATATTGACTGTTACACTTTTCCCCATTCAAAACTATACGAGATACACGTCTTGTGTATTCTAGAGTCTTTGATTGTAGTTACAGGCAAAGAGGTCGAAGCAGAGAGAAAAACAAACATAAACAATGAAACAAGGGTCAAAAACACAGCTAGACAACACAGGACACTTACTTAATCCTCACCAGGGAAACAAGACTCAGCATGGATGTGTGTGTCTGAGTGTTGTGTAAATACAGTAGTCCAAGTAATCAGTCCTGATCAGCTTCAGGTGTGTGTGTGTGTGTGTGTGTGTGTGTAATCAAACTGAAAACATGAACTGAAACAGGTGTGTGACTGCAGGGCTTGATGGGATTTGTAGTTCGGAAGAGTGACAGGGAGTGTTCTCCAGCAGCCTGCAAGGGCAATACTGCGGGTGGTCATAACACTATTGCAACAATGGAAAAATCTTTGTTTCATTAGGTTTAACAGAATAGTTCTCCCAAAAAAAAATTATGTCATGTTTTTCTTATTCTTCCATGTCCTAAAAAAATGGATAAAATAAAATAAATTATTTATACATATATTAGAAATAAATAAATAAATCAATTGATTTTTTTTTTATTTGTAACTTGAATATGTATTATATTGTTCCAAAACAGTAATTATCATCTTTTATTTATAATATAATCTGTTTGTCATACACACGCACACACACACACAGAACAGATTTTTTTGTTTGTTTTTTAGATTTAATACACATAAAAACATTGATCATTGCATACATAAACCCCACCAAATATGGTAAACGCTCATAACGCATGCACTAAATACATGGAGAATGAATACCTTAATTGCGATTGTCATTTTCTCAGCACAATTATGCCTCTTTTCTATACAGATGAAGCTTATTACTAATTGCAATAGTATTTACAAAACTGATATTGTGCAATTAAAGATTTATTCAATCAAATTTCAGCTTAATCTTATTTAAAAGAGATGTTTATGTATATTGTTCTAATAATCATGGCAGCAGTAATTCATCAAATCATGATCATGGAGAAAACCGGGCATATATCCAGATGTGAAGTCTAGTCAAGCGCATTTTTGCTATTTCAGAGAGCTGATTAAAGGAAAATTGTCTTAGTGGATTTTTGCACATCTGAACCAGCCTGATGGAAGATGAATTACATATAGAACACATTTCTCATATGTTTTTTGCACCATTAACCGCTTTGCATAATTATTACTATTCTTTTGAGTGTGTGCTAAAACAATGCAAAGTTGAAGGTTACTCTTGTGGGTTTACTTTGACAGAACATAACATGACCTATACTGTAGTTCTTTTAAAAATGTTCTGTCAGAATTGGCCTGTAAATTTATATGTTGCCAAATTTCCCAGTACCCAAGAAAAGGACATATCCACAAATCAATCTAAAACATTATATAATTCACAGATTTTACTATTGCATGAGTCATTGAACTGAAAAGCAAGCAATCAATTATTTATCATTGGAGCTAAGTTCCTCTGAATGATTTTTGAACTCTAAAATCACTAAAAGTGGATTATCTATATTTTATTCGAGCCTTTTTAGTAATATACACACATACAGGAGTGTATAGTCTCATAGACTGTCAATGATTCAAGCAATCTCATTTGAGAAATGACTGGAATGTTTGAGGTGAAATCAGTGAAGTCATAAAGTAATAAAATCACTAAAAGTATATCATTAAAATTTAAAGCGCTAGGCAATTTTGGAGAGCCGAGTAATAGCAAGCTAGATTTGAAAACATAAGATCCCACCCTTATGTTTTGTAATATATAGCATTGCTCATGGATTTTCAAACTAGGGTCCAAGAACTAGTTTTGATAGGGTCTGTGATAATGAATTGAGAAAAATGATAAATTAATGATAATTATAATAATATACTATACTGCATAGAAAAACAAGTTCCTTACTATTGTAATGTAAGGGTCTGGAACAACATAGGTGAGGACCCACTTGCTGTTTATTAAGAACAGTAGTCAGGCAGGCAACGGTCAAACAGGTAGGAAACAGGAGCATAAAGGTCATCCAAGATCGTAGTTAAAACAGGTGAAAGGTCAGTACAGGCGGCAAAGAATCAATATAAATGGTAAGACAAGACAAGGGTCAAAATACAGCTAGACAAGGCAAGGAAAAAAACTTACGTGATGCTTTGAAACAGAAACAAGACTCAGCAATGTGTGTGGAAATAAGAGGTGTCTTTATGGTCCAGGTAATGAATCAATGATGAGTTTCAGCTGTGTGTGTGTGTGTGTGTGTGTGTGTGTGTGTGTGTGTGTGTGTGTGTGTGTGTGTGTGTGTGTGTGTGTGTGTGTGTGTGTGTGTGTGTGTGTGTGTGTGTGTCAGTCATCAGGGAAAACTGGAACAGGTGTATGTGAGATGCTTGACAGGATTTGTTGTCCATTTGGTGGCAGATTTGTGGATTTGTTGACTGTAACAACTACAATGTTACTTAATTGAAACTAAGTACATTCCAAGTTATATTTTATGTATTTTTCACAGTATACAGTAAATTGTGTCTTCATACAAAAAGCTACTGCAATTTCCTGAAGTTGAATCAAATTAACTTTACAAGTAATTTCAACTTAAAAACATTGTTAAATAGCATATAATTAAATTAAGATGAAAAACCATTAACTTAATTCGAAAAGTTAAAATAACATGAAAATATGTTGCCATAATGTAGAATTAACACTGAGTTAAATAGCAAAAGCAAAAAAATTCTCACTTAAATTCACTTAATTTTAGCATATTATTTCTTAAAACAAGATAATATTTAGTGCTTGTGTAGAAAATGCTTCTTGATTGATTTTTTTTTTTTTTTAGATATATGGACTAGAAACAAGACACAAAATATAAGTAAGAAACATTTGCACTGCTACCTAGGGCTGGACGATAAAATCAGTATCGATTTTTATTGACCATACACCATTGTCAATAACGATAAAAAAAAAAGTTTGGTATGAAGGTTATAGTTTTATTAAATGTGGCTCCTGAGCATGTGCCTTGGAAGCAATGCCAATAAGCGTAGGGAGTAAGTTGTAATTTCCAATTTCCACATATTGTGCAAGCAGCGCACACGTGACTTGTAACAGAAATGCTGGCATTTTCCAGATACACCTAGATGAAAAACATCTGAAGTTTTCCGAAGGCAACAAGTGCTCCACGATTCATATAAGTAGAGCTAACTAATCATCTTCACACTTTGTATGGAATATAAACATTTCAGTAATAACGGCAGACTAATTACCTCAAGCAACAAGCACAGCGAATCCAAACACTGCAGCGCTTTTTACTTTTCTCCATATACTTGAGCTGCAGCAATGATTTGTCCGTTTGTCATCCTCTGAGAAAACAGTTGATGGTCGCCTAATTACAATAGAAACCAGGGGAGCGCTAGCGCAGATCGCATTGAAAATGTGAAAATGGAAACCACACACTTGTCACTTCAGGTCAGAATAACAACACATGCTAAAATGAGTGTTGTATAGCAGCAGTGAGGATATCATAAAAAAAAGGAAATAAGGATGTCGCCAGAGTGGCTTTTTGGTTTCTTTTCTTGTGCATCCCAGCCACTAGCTCCACATCTAATAGGTTTTTTTTAGCACATGAGGTTATATAGTCATCCAAGTTCACAATTTGTAATGTTGCAATATGTAATTGAATAATGATGGTTAGTTTCTTTACTTGAAAGCTCAGATTTGATTATCATAATTAGTTTTGTTTACAGAGTTTGAGGTTTACTGTATCATTATTATTGACACCTTAAAGTTTGCTTTGATTGTTCAGCGTTTACACTTTACCATTGCACACATTTTGTAACATTTTATTTATCAAGTTTAAGAGTCTCTTTAACACTTATGTTTATTTTATTATAAAGAGATCTTTATAAGTCTTTGACTGTTAAAACTATTTGCCTTAGTAATGTTGGCAAATTAAAATAAAGTGGTTAAATAAATAAAAAATCCTAATATACCTGAATGTATTGTTAAAAACATGCAATAATTATCGATACCGAATGATATGAAACATGATATTGTGATAATTTTTTTTTTGCAGTAACTTGCCCAGCCCTAGCGCTGTCACTATTTTTAAAGAGTAAATAGTATATTGCTAAGATAATATTACACTTTTTCACTTAGTGCAGTGCTTGCTTATGTACATAAATAGTAAACAGCATCTGTCTTAAAAAATACTACTTTCACTGTGTAAAAAGCACATGTAAATTGCTATTTGCAATCTGTAAGTTTCTATAGCTAAATTTAGATTTTGTTTAATGATTTATTATGTTATTAATCTGCGTATCTGTTATAAAATGTGCAAAATAACTCAGACATTACAGAATGAATCCCTTGTGATTGTTCCAAGCTATTCCAAACTATATATAAAATAAGTTATTTCACTGAGCATAGAAGACGGTAATGAGAAAAAATTGACTGCAATTTGTCATGTCTTTTGATCAAAGCTTTATGCGAGAACTACGGTAATGACTTAAGAAGGTCATTGCTTTTCATTTGCCCTGCCACATGCCATTTCTCCCTCAAGGTAACAGATTATATAAAGATGACTGATGGTCCCGCCACAATATTACATAATGACGAATAAGCAATCTTGTCACTAATCGCTCCTCTTTCCATGTCACAACAATGGTGCTGAATAACAAGAAAAGGTATGAATGCATATATTTTCATGACTAATTAGCATGATCATCTAATATCTACCATGTAAACAGATTTTTGATTACCTTCTGGCTAAAGTCATACTCTAAGTAAACATAAATTGAATTGAATAATGTGGAGTGTTTCTATTTTATTCACATTATATTTACGTTTAATCATTTAGCAGATGCTTTTGTCCAAATTTACTTGCAATTGAGGTGGCAATCGTGCTATAAAATGAACGGTCAATTAAGTGCTAGAATAAGGAGATTTAGTAGTGTACGGTGCATATATAGAGAGAAGAGTGTTTCTACAGGTGGTTTGTCAAGCCCTCTCACCTGTGTGAAGCACACTTCATAAATGCACAATGTTTTTTTTTTTACATTATTGAAGTGCATGCAGTATACAATATATACAGCTCATTCACACTATTTCTGTCATGTATTTCTGAATTTTTGTTGTATCATGCGACAGATGGTAATTGGACGGCAAAAAAAGAGCATGGCTTTGAGAAAGAATTTGTATCCATTATCATCTGTTTGCACGGATAGCATGACAAATAAGCCCCCGGCAACTATAGTTGCTGAAGTTCATAGTTGCCATTTTCCTTTTATAAATAATTTTCTACATGTTATCCATGTTCAGTTTCTCAATGACATGCAAGCAAACAATCAAAAAAAAAAAGGAATTTATTTCCTGTCATATGAGGCTTTCAATTTCCTACCCCTAATTTTAGAACGCAAAACCCTCCCAAATGAATGCAATTTTCATGATACTAAAAATTATTTTTTGTTCACAAATGTATATCAACATAATCATGAAGGTTTCTATATTCATCCAAATAAAACAAATCTTTCAGATCTATAGTTTTTTGTATACTTTGTCAAATGTTCAAGTGGAAACTATAGTTGCCGGTGGGCAAATACCTTGTAAGTACATAAATCATGGGGAATTGGGGAATAATGTGTTAATAAGTTAATAAATCAAGGTTATTGGTCTTGTTTAATGATTTGCTTTCATAATACCTCATCTAAACATAACCATTTAACTGATATCTATACTTAAAACCAGACTTTTTAGCTACACAATTTGATACACAGCAAAATCCTCAGAGTAAAATGAACATCTCCTACTGGTCCCACTCCTACAAAGAGTTAAAATAACACTGGAGCAGAGTTAAGGTGCTGAGTGAACAGAGAATAATAAACTTCTGCTGTTAAAAAGCTGAATCACTGAAGAAAAACACAAAACTACAACCACATTCAGTCACAACCTTAGGTCCTGCTGTACACACAAGCATATTGTCTAAATTGCAGCTTTTTTTCTACACAAAAACGCAGTATCAGGTCACTGAAACCCATTTTTGAAATTCTTGTCAGGGTGAAGATTTTCAAAAATGCCAGAGTCTGTGTTTTTTAGAAAATTGATAAAAAAAAATAAAAAAAAACGTTTTTGTTTACAAAAATACCTGTGTACGTGTGGACATGGCCTTAGGAACTCAAAATAAAACTCAATAAATCTCTCAGATTCACAACTCCACAAACAGAATCAGCAGCTTTACGTGTCACTAAGCTGTTTGACTATTTCTGTCAGATGTCTACAAAAGTCTGTAGTGAGATTTTTCATTTATCTTTTTGACACACAGTCTGTTGGGGAAACTAGTGTGTGTTTCATCACTTTAAGACTTTAAGACTTTATCACTTTGTGCTTTCATATTCATGAAATTATATGACAGATAATTTTCGTGGGTTCATGTCAAATGACTGGCTAATTTTAAGCATAATAAATGTGTTTATAAATATGAATTGATCTTTTGAAAGCAGTTGTTTTGAGTTAGAATGCCAAATGTTCTCCTCCTATTCAAATTTTACATTGAAGAGTTCTTACAACATATTTGCCCACCGGCAACTATAGTTGTCACATATTCAAATACAATTTTATTGAAAATAAATGCAAAACATGTTCATATAGGACACTATTAACAAGGCTACATGCATGAAACCATTTTTTAAAAATTGGCCACAAATGGGTTAAACACCCAAAATTGTATCCTCTGTTTTTCCCCATGATGCTTTGTGTGAATTATGAAAATATCTCCTGTAAAAGTTTAAACAATTAGTGAAATGTAAAAAAAAAAAAAAAAAAACTGGGTACAATAAGGTTTCATTATTCTCTTCTTAGTTTGTCCACTTAGTATTAAAGGACAATTTGTTATAATTAACCTATTACTTTTATCAGACCATGACTAGTTCCAGTGCTTAATTTGTAAATGAATAATTTCTGCAACAAAACCAGGAAATAAAAGTTACCGTGACTGACGTCCACCAAACAATTTCAGTTTCCCTGGAACATGGCATCATTAAACGGTGATAGCGCAAAAAAGAGCATAACATTTCTGAACGGCCTTTATTTTGTGCCATATATAAAGTTATGGGTCAGTCATGTATAAAAACAAACATGTAGCTACAAACATAAATCTTATGAAACATCACTATTCAGTTTACTTCCAAGTGAAAAAAATAAAAAAATAATAAATAAATGACTCACTCATCTAATCTTCAAGAAAAGCTCACAGTTACCTCCTCTGTCATGTTTTCTTGCTGACTTGAGATTGCTTTGCTTCTGTCTCCTGCTATGTCTTGATCCAGGGCCACGTACAGTTTCAGCTTATCGAGATCTCTTTTAATCAGGCTCCTTATCAGATTTACTCATGGTTTTAAAAAAAATATATGCTTGACTGTCTCTGGACTTTTTAAAATACAAATATTATTTAGGCAGGCCACTATGCCATTATTTGTTTTCGCTGCTCATTGATCACCAACCAATGAGAGTGATTGTAAATGTAAGAAAGATGATTGGTTGAAAATATTCTTGAGGGCTAATAGTTAAACATGACTTTTGCTTTAACTTGCGCATGGTGACTGCCGTCATATGGGCCCACACACAATCCACACAGCTAATTGCACTCATTCACATTCTCTCTCTCGCTCTCTTACACACACACACACACGCGCACGCACGCACGCACGCACGCACGCACGCACGCACACACACACACACACACACACACACACACACACACACACACACAGGTATTCACCATGCACAAGTTAATGCCATGTCAATTAAAATAAATAAATAATCAATTAATGAATATCTGGCTCATATCATATTAATATACCTCTCAATCAGTTCTCATTATGGACATGAATTATTTGTTGCACAACCTTATATTCAATATTAAGTTTCAGTTCTTTTAAACTGAAGTTTCCAAAACTGGAAGTGCAGCTCACAATTTGAAACACAATACAGTTAAAAAATGTGATTATGGTACCATAACAAAGTAAAACTGTATGTTTATATGTAAAATTCATTATGAGACATCAGATAGCGTGATGTGGGGATGTAATGATGTTCCATTAATCAATCTAGCACTGTAGGCCTAACATGTAAAAAGTACAGTGACCAAAAGAGCTCAAATGCTCTGCAAGTTAAGAAAACACTAACAAATTGAGCTAACCACAATGGAGATGGTCATGGGACCCCAAAAAGTGATGACCTGGCTGCTTCCTGTTTATAGTCAGCTGTTTCTTTAATGTTCATCTCTTTTTGGGGTCCCTGACAAATTTCTGTTGTGGTTTGTGTTATGCCGAGTTCAAACTGCATGACTTTAGCCCTGATTTTGACTCGCCGACAGGTTTTGAGAAATCGCAGTAAAATGCTTGAAATCCCAGGCAAATCGGTGCTCGTTCCTGTGAGTGACAATCACACAGTATGAACTATCGATAAGTAGCGACACTCGTGAGATATTTGGCATGCTAAATATCTGGAGCTGTCAGCTATTTAAATCATGCCGTGTGAAATGTTTTCTGATTGAAAATAACATCCGCGATCACCTACAGCCAATGAGAGAGCAGCATTCACTAGTACAGGTACCTGCAGGCCAGCGGGAAGCTTGGGGAGAAGTAAAAAGTGCTCATTTTCAGTTTATTTGTACCCATGAAATGGAGGAAAAACTAGTGTAAATTTGGCAGGAGCACTGTCTGTTTCACGTGTTAAAAAGTAAAAAAAAAAAGTTGTGGAGAAATTGTTAATTCTCTTCAAAAGTCAGGTGAGCAACACAAGTTTCTAAAGCTAAAGCCTTTTGTTTCCATTATGTAACGTTAGTTAATAACGAAAGATATATTATGTGACTTGCATTGTTTCCATGTCACTTCTTGGTTGTGAGATGTAGTTGTCTGTGATTCTTCCTATTTTAAAGTCATGCAGTGTGAACTCTCCTGTCACTGATCCATCCTGCAGTGTAAACACAGCACCAACAGGCACCAAGATAGTCATGCAATGTAAAAACATCCGTGAGATGACTACTTTGAAAATCATGCAGTCTGAACTCGGCATTATTTGCAGTGCATTTCTGTATTTGCGGGTGTTGTCAAACTGATTAGTATATTTTCTCATTTGTTAGTGTTTTTCCATATGGATGTGCTTTCTTAACTTGCTGCACATTTCTGTATTTGCATGCATTCAAAATTTTGCATGCACATGTACTGTCAAAGATGTTTTCTAAATTGAAACTTTTTCTGGTTGCATGTGTTCTTGACTTAAATTACACCATCAGATTGGAAGCGTTAAATGTAATACTCTTAAATCTACTCATGTAAACGCCTTGTTTATAATATGGTCAATAATTTGATTACCAATGTCTATGTACCCATTGACACAAGAGAGGGTGTTTGGACCAGGTGGATGTCAACATTGACTGACATAAGCAGATAAATCTTCTTTGACTAGACGTCGGAAGATTGTGCTTTTGAGAAAAGAAATTAATCATTGTGTGAGTCCCGGAGCACCAGCAGGGGAAATAAAAGAAGCAGCAGCAAAAAAAAAAAAAAAAAAAAAACAGAGCTCCAAGGTGCTGGTGAGAAGAGAAAAGTGCCACCACTGTCACCTTTAAACAGCTCCTGGAAGCTATTTCCCAGATTTGATTTGCCTCACTTTCAGGGAAGTCTTGGCCCCGCATTCACAAAGACATCACTTTACATGCTGTCAGCGCCGCGATTCATGGCAGCTCTCACTTCCCCCACTGCTGCTGCTGCTGTTATGGATCTTATTACCTCCGTCCCACCAGAAAGAGACACAGGGATCTTAAGAACAATCATTTAATGATGCTACTACTGTATATGCTTGCATGGATTTGAAATGATTAAAGCTGAAGTGTCTCAACTTGGCTTCTGTGATTACAAGCATCTGACCGAACTATAAATTAATGACTGTTCAAACAGGCACCGGACATTCTTAAACTATAAACATAATATGAATTTGTTTTTAAATTGTTAAAGGTGCCAAACAGCATTTCCCATTGTTTGCATCCTTGTTTACGTCCTCGCTACAACATACCGTTAACGCTAGAAACTGTGCATGTAATTGATCAGTTTTAACAAATAAAAATACTTACAGTTTGTGGCTCACAATCCACAGCTTTTAATGATGCTACTACTGTATATGCTTGCATGGATTTGAAATTATTAAAGCTGAAGGGTCTCAACTTGGCTTCTGTGATTACAAGCATCTGACCGAAATTATTTATAGATTAATGACTTAAACTACAGTATAAACATAATCCGTTATGACAAAATTGTTATGAATGTATGGTGTATAATTTGGTTAAAGCCATCTGTTCACATTTTATGAACATTTTTTTGTTAATCATGTTTAATAGAACAATGCATAGTGAAAACGCTCTGGTTACTAAAGTAACCCTCGTTCCCCGAGGGGGGGAACGGAAATGCTATGTGGAAAAACTTCCACTATGGGGATTTCGTCAGAATCCAATCATCTGAAAGAGTATAAAAACGGGCCAATGAAATGCCAATGAGTTGGCGGCGTCAGCGTGCACAGCTGTCTTGAATGACAATCAGCCTGGCATAAAAGGCTAGCATGTGCTCAGCAACGACATCCTTTTCTAGCTGAAGAGGCTTTCACACTCAACAGCTAAGGGACAATCGTTGTGGCGAAGGAACATAGCATTTCCGTTCCCCCCCTCGGGGAACGAGGGTTACTTTAGTAACCAGAGCGTTCCCCTTCGGGAGGGGAACTTCAATGCTATGTGGAAAAACTTCCACTATGGGGAAATTTATGGAAAGCGCCACAACGAAAGAACCTTACCATGTCTCCAGTGAGGGGCGCGCCACGCAGCAGTACGAGCGCACCTGCATCGCTGGAGACACAGTCCTCCAACGTGTCCCCTGGCCCTTACTTACCTTACTTACCTTTTCTGGTTTAGATATATTTTTCGGGGAGTCGTAAAATACACCTAGTAGTTTCTAGGAATTTTTAAATACGACAGTACGTTGGGAAAGCGTTCAGTCCCGATAGGGAGGACGCTGCGGAGGTCACCTGCTGCCCGGAGGGGGAGACCTGGTGGCAAATAGCGTATGGACTAGCCCTGAGAAGGGGGAGTGCACATATGAAGAGGTGGTTAGCGGGGAGGGAAGACACGAGCCCGCCTAGGAGGGGGGACTACATCGTGGCTGAGTGAGCGTATGGGATCGCCAGCGGGGATCGCACATAGCAGGCACCTATACCCAGAACGCGGGATGACCAGCGGGCATACCTACAACGTAATGGGCCAACATTTGACTGCTCCGCTGAGTCAGATGCTGGGGGCCTCGGAGGAACTCTGCAGGGTTCGCCGAGTGGGGAACTCAACTGACAAAGCGAGAAAAGCGCACGTATCTCTGTGTTAGAGAGAAAGGCGCAGCAAGCGTTTTACAACACCTAACCGAATTTCCTCATTCACCGCTCGTGAGGAAATCAGTTCACTCGAAGATAAATCTCACAAATGCTCAGGTGTCGCCCAGCCCGCAGCTCTACAATGTCTGTTAGAGAGGCGCCGCGTGCTAACGCCCAAAAGGATGCTCCGAGTGGGGGACACGGCTCGCCCTAGCTCGATGAGCGAGGGAGATGGCATTCACTGTTCAGTGGGCCAACCTCTGTTTAGATATGGCACTTCCCATCTGCCAATCACCGTAACATATAAGAGCTGCTCAGAGGATCTAAGCTCTGAGTACGGTCCGTTATAATACGCAAGCGCGAACAGGACACCGCAATAAAGGGGCTGGGTCTGCCTCCTCCGTGGGCAGCGCTTGCAGGTTCACTACATAGTCTAAACGAGCGCTGTAGGAACCTAGGGCACCTAGGTGGGCCGGGGTCTCAGGTAAACGTGAGAGTGGGCCGGCCCAAAACGCTGGCACATTTCGCTGACCGAAAATGCCTCCAGATACCCGCCCATTTGACCGATGCCAACGCGACCAGCAGAGCTGTCTACCTGGACAGAAATCATATAGATACTGAGTCGAGTGATCGAGCAGACCTCTCCTAAGAGAGATCTTCAAATGGGTAAGAGAGGGGACAGGATATATATCCACGTCTCGCGCCTCTGGGGACTGGATGATGAGGCGATGCTTTCCCAGCGCGCCGCCATCGCCGCATCCTCAGAGCGGGGATGATCGCCACGCCAACCCCTCAGTGCGGAGGGGACAGCCTTGGCTCCAGCCAACTGAAGGAGGATAGCATCACACTGATCTGGCATGTTTGGGGTTTCCTTCTCGGAGAGAAGTACACCACACAGCGAATAGACTCCACATCAGGGCATAGGCATGCCTCATAGAGGGTGCTCTAGGCCTGAGTGATGGTATTAACCACCTAACGGTAGGTCACCTAAGTCCTCCGAGCTCCATCTATGGGCCACACGTGATGTCCATAGAACTGGGCGCGGGTGCCAAACGGTGCCTGTCCCCAAAGAAGAAGTTTCTTCCATGGGACATGCCAGGGAGGAGAGAGCTAGAATACAGGTTTGATTGGGCCTGAGAGGCGCAATGCATAGACCTGTTCCTCGTCCTCCCTGACTTTACACAGCATCTGTGCGAGTAGGCTCACTGGAGAAATGCGTATTACGCATGCCCCGGGGCCAGCTGTGTAGCCAGTGCGCAGAACGCACCCATAACAGCTGGACAGTCGGGGGTGGAGCCTCCATTCTCCCAGGCGAACTGCCGTGAGAGCGCAGCGGCTGCACGGTTGAGCTCGGCGGGGAAAAATGGAATGCAGCGATTGCGCCGCGTATGACTCCGGGGGAGCAGACGGCGAGCGAGCTGAGACATGCGGCGACAGCGAATATCTCCCTTGCGGTTGATATACACCATCGCCACCATGCTGTTCGTCCTGACCAGCACGTGTTTCCCTTCTAACACCGGTAAAAAACGGTGCAGCGTGAGATACACTGCCAACAGCTCCAGGCAGTTAAGATGCCAATGCAACCAGTTTCCTACCACGGAACCACAGCTGCATGCCCGCAACACACGGCCCCCCAGCGTGAACTGGAAGCATCCGTCAAAACGACGACATGCCTGGACGCTTGTTCTAGAGGCCCGCGGGCCTGTAGAACACAGGGTCCATCCAGAGGCTGAGGGCGCGGCGACACAGCGGAGTGACAGTCCACCCGGTGCGCGCTCGCGTGCCATGCGCGTCTAGGGACCCGATCGTGAAGCAAATGCTGAAGTGGTCTCATATGGAGCATCCGAGCGGCGAGACCGCGGCTGCGGATGTCATATGCTCCAGGAGCCTCTGAAATAATATCAGTGGGACCACATTTTCCTGTCGAACTCTCTCAGACAGGCCAGCATCAGCCCGGCGCGCTCTCGGGGGAGGCGCGCCGTCATGGTGATCGAGTCCAGCTCCAACCCGAGAAAAGAGTTGCTCTGCACGGGGGCGAGGCTGCTCTTTTCTCGGTTGACCTGAAACCCCAATTGGTCGAAGTGCCGAAACACCCTGTCTCTGTGCGTAATCAATTAATCCCGCGAGCGCGCTGAAATCAGCCAGTCGCTTGAAACAATTGAGTATGCGGATGCCCGCAAGCCAAAGCTGGGGCACCCTCCGCGAGCTTGGTGAAAACCCGCGGAGACAGAGAGAGCCAAAAGGGGAGGACTTGTACCGCCAGGCTCGACTTCAGACGCAAACCGCAGGAAACTGACGGTGGCGTGGAAGTATGGAGACATGAAAGTACGCGTCCTTCAGGTCTACTGCTGCAGACCAATCCCGAGGACGAACGCTCCGGAGGGTGCGCTTCTGCGTAAGCTTTCTGAACGGCAGCTTGTGAAGCCAGCGGTTCAAAAAGCGCAGATCAAGGATTGGCCGTAGCCCACCGCTCTTTTTGGGTACGATGAAGTGCGGGCTGTAAACCCGCTCTCCATCCCGGCTGGAGGGACCGGTTCGATTGCATCCTTCGCCAGGAGGACAGCAATCTCCTCTCGCAAGACAGGGGCGGACGCAGGGCTGACCCTGGTGAAATACACACCCGTGAACTTGGGAGGGCCGTTTCGCGAACTGAATCGCGTAGCCGAGTCTGATCGCGCGGATGAGCCATTGCGATGGGCTGGCCCGCGCTAACCAGGCAGGCAGAGCCCTCGCAAGTGGCTTCGTCCGCACGATCGCTGACGTACCAGCGGTGGGGCAGCGCGGAGTGGGTGGGCTCAACCGGGAAGCACTGGGGTCCCACAGGAGAGCAGGAGGCAAGAGCTTCACTCTTGTCTCGCACCCGTACTCCGGAGGTGGGGCTGGGAGGGGGAGAGAAAGGAGACCGTTCTCTCTCGCTCCGCGAGCCACTGGCGAAGTGCACCGATCCTGCGAGCTGGAAAGCATAGCGTCCCAGACTGGCAGTGTTCGGGCTGTCACATCCGGGGAAGGGAAAAAATACTCTTTCTCTGAGGTTTTGATAGCGTTTTTTAACGCTGTTTAGAAGAAGAGCCCCGCCCTCCAGCGGGGAAAGAGCAAATTTCCTCCTCTCCAGATGGCCCGTCTCAGGGACGCTTCGCGGTTCGTTTACCGAACTTAGCGGCGCCCTGGGGCGGGGAGCGCTGGTTGCCTGCGAGATGCTCGGCGCAGCCGCTTGGCCAGAGGCGCAGGCGGGGGCGACCGAGCAAAGCCGCAGGCGGGCGCTCTCGGCGTGAAGCAGTGGATGTGGATGGCTCGGCGGGGAGGAGCGGTTTTACGATCCCGCCGAGAGATGGTATTACCCATCGCCTCCGACTGCTCACTCACCGGCGTGAATTCCTGGGCGAATTCACTGACGGTGTCGCCGAACAGGCCAGCCTGGGATATGGGTGAGCTAAGAAAGCGAACTTTGTCAGCATCACGCAGATCACCAGGTTTAGCCCGTGGTGGCGTTCCTGGGCCACTAATGTGACCATCGTCCTTCCCTGGGGCACACACAGCCGACTTCAGTCGATAGCTGTGCGGAGCTCATGCTCAGTCCTGGGTCGGAACCATCCCCGCGCAGCTGGGCCAGCGCCTGCGCTAGGGAGCGCTGGTAGGTGGCCGTAGCATGCATGGTGAGGGCGGAGGCGCACGCAGCGCACTGCGTGGGCTTCCTGTGCACATCCAGGAAGAAGGGGACGTGGAGGCTTAGAAGGTCTTGCCTTCTTTATCTCCTCCACATCACACCCCTCTAGTCGGTCCGTCCGCGGGGCTGGGGGATAAACCATCTCCAGACCCACGGCCGAAACAGCCTGGGAAGCACGGCTGCAAAGTCTGCTTTTGGATTCGACGCCACGCCCATCATCCCGGAAGAAAAGAGCAGGTTCGAATCCTCATCAGACAATGACAACCAACCCTCCAAGGATGGTGAGGATGAAAGCGCACGCAGATCGGGCAGAAAAAAGTGCCCTCCAAGACTGCGTGAGCTTACTGCGCACTTTCCGGGAAGAAGGGGACGGAAGGCTTAGAAGGTCTTGCCTTCTTATATCCTCCACATAACACCCATCTAGTCGGTCCGGCCGCGGGGCTGGGGGATAAACCATCACCAGACCCACGGCCGAAACAGCCCGGGAAAGCACGGCCATCATGTCTGCTTTTTAGATGCCAACACCGTGCTCTCCACCCCGGAGGGAGGGAGCGAGCGGGTTCGCATCCTCATCAGACAATGACAGCCCATCCTCCGATGCAGCGATGGACATCTGATCCTCGGTGTCATCAAGTGAGAGGGCGACCACCCGAGGATGGAGCGCTTCTCTCACCTGAAGCTTGGATGGAGCGCGTGGAGGAGCGAGAGGTCCGCGAGCCCGAGGGCGGCGGATTTACTCCCACTGAAACCCTCAGATCTGCCCGAGTGCCAACCGCAGTGCGGGGGACAACTGGGGTGGGTCGCTCTTTTGCAAGAGCGAGCCGCGATCTTAACTGCGCAGCAGACATGACATCACAATGATGGCATGCACTGCCCGCGAGCACCGCATCAACATGCTGGACCCCCAGACATGAAACGCAGTGCTCGTGCCCATCATCCGGGGACAGGAAACCACCGCAACCAGAAACGCACGGTCGGAGCGACGTCTTGAAAAAGACGCGCTGCACAACCGTGTTGCTCTTTTAGGAAACTTGCTTCCTATATACATACCGCTCTTGGAGGACCGGACCCAAAGGACGCCAGGCAAGGGGAGAACAACCCAGCTCGACCATCTGCCACTGCGTATACACGCTCTGGACCGGGAGAAGCTGCTTCTCGATCTCTCTCTGTAGACACAGGTTGGAGATACCCTCATAGACTCTCTCAGAAGCTCGTGAAAGGCTCTGAAAACGAAAAGGATGTCGTTGCTGAGCACATGCTAGCCTTTTATGCCAGGCTGATTGTCATTCAAGACAGCTGTGCACGCTGACGCCGCCAACTCATTGGCATTTCATTGGCCCGTTTTTATACTCTTTCAGATGATTGGATTCTGACGAAATCCCCATAGTGGAAGTTTTTCCACATAGCATTGAAGTTCCCCTCCCGAAGGGGAACTACATTATCCATGATGCTGTACATGAAATTCCACCAACCACAGGGTTGCAGCTAGGAAATTGTGGCTAAAATTTCACCTACTGGCATGAAGTACTGTGGATAATTTGACAGTTTTGTACCAAAACTTCTAAACAATTTAGATATTTAACGTGATATCTGAATATTTAGAAGCTGCAAACAATTTGTGATGAATTGTAAAGAAATGAAAGTGTAAGCATTCTACTAAACTGTGATTAAAAGGAATAGTTCACGCAAAATGGAAAATTCTCTCATAATTTACTCTTCATTTACTTGTTGCAAACCAATTTGACCTTTTATTTCTTCTGTTAAACATAAAAGACGATCATTTAGAAGAAAGTCAGAAAACTGTAACCATTGACTTCCATAGTATTTGTTTTCCCTACTAAGAAAGTCAATGGTTTCAGGATTTCAGCTTTCTTTAAAATATCTTCTTTTGTGTTCAGCAATAGAAAGAAACTGGGAGTAAATGGTGTGTAAATTTTAATTGTTGGGTGAACTATTCCTTTAAATAAATTCTTTCACAACAACAACAACTTGTAGAAAACTATATTTTAAAGGGGTGGTCCACAGTGTATTTTAAAAGCTTGGTTGTGTTTATAAGATGCAAAGCAATGTGTGCTCATGCTTCATTTGTGGAAAATCACATTAATTTTTCATATATCTTACTTTGATTATATACTGCTACTCGGCTAACATGAAAACGACTGTCATATTTCCTAGTTCCTCTGAAAGGCCCGCCCTCAAAAGGCTCTGATTGGTCAGCTAACATAATGTGCTGTGATTCGCGGATCGCCTCCACATCACCATGTCACACCTCTACAAACATGTGCTTTTGCACTGTGTAAACAGTAGCTGTTAGCAGTATTAGTTTGTGCCTGATTCAGACAGAAAATAAAGAGCCCACAGCTGAACCTCACACCTGCTCTCTAAAATTAAATCTGACAAGTGTCTTTCACATATATTCAGGTTATAAGCATGTGTAAGTAATATAAAATGTTCACATATCTTTTGCGAGTTCGTTTAATTGAGATGTATAACGTAGGGAAAGTGACCACATAGAGAGACACTGCAGGGCTGGTGAAGATTGTGGGTGTTTACAGCGAATTATGAATTTGTATCTAAATTGTTAAAGGTGCCAAACAGCATTTCCTGTTGTTTATATCCTTGTTTACGTCTTCGCTACAACATACCGTTAACGCTAGTAATTGTGCATGTAAATGATCTTTTAATTTTAATTTTAGCAAATAAAAATACTTACAGGTTGTGGCTCACAATCCACAGCTTCATCGATTGGAGGAGTTTTTAGTCGAATCCAGCACTGAATTGGGAGAGATTCTGGAAGCTCTCCTTTGTCAAATGCTAGCTATATATATATATTTTTTATAATTTTCTGGAACATAATTAAAATTAAGTTATAAGCACTTCTCTCTTTGTGTCATGTCCATTGGAAGCCCAAATACAGAAACAGAACAAGCTGTGTGGAAATAATATCGTTTGGACGGCATTTTAGCTTTCACTGCTATAACATTACAGCACCTCTGGCCACGCCCCTTCGCTGCACAGGGTGTATGCGCATGGTGAATACGCATAACCTGAAGCGTTTGTGATCTCACTAGCCTAGATGTATTTTTTGTAGTCCCCAAACTTTGTTCGTTGGCTTTGCTAAGCTAACCCTGTAAAAGCCAATGTCTCCCTTTGCATTGAACTTTGAGCATAATACATTCAGAGATGTTGTTTATGTGACACAGTTACATTACACATCAACTATAAAGTATAAAATATGATATAAATATAGTACCCCTTTAACAATTTATTGGAGTACTTTAAATTATATTTAGATGTAAAATGTAATGTAAAGTTTGTTAATTATGATATCTAATAATAAATATCAATTAAATATAACAGGTTTTTGTCATTTGTAGCCTAAAGGCAGTACTAAAATGTGTTTAGTAAACCACTGTTTCATAATATAAAAAATAAGAATCAAGAGCTTTCACTCAACTGTATTGAAAATGCACAAGCCTGCAGTTTTTAATTATTTTGCAAACGGATCACTGTTTTTTACTTTCAATAATAATTGTTTTGTCTTCCATCATAGTTGAACATGTTTTTTTAAACTGGTTTTGAACACAAAATCCTCCTTTAATCAGTGTTCAGTATCTCTTAAGTTGTTTTGTTGACGGACTCAGACTGATCTAATCTATGGCAGAAATCATGAATAGATAACACGGTACAGCTGTAGATCTGCTTATAGGAAACACCTAGATGTGAGTTGTGAGCCGAGCCCAACTTTGCTGATTTAAAGGCCAAGAAAGAGGAACAGAATAATAGAAGCATATATCACTGTCACCACTTCACGGCTTGGTGATTGATGATTCCAAGCACTGGAGATCCTAACTTACAGCTCACTAATGTCCTGATTATGCCCGAATCCCCATATGACTGAACTTTGCTTCACTTTAGATTATTCAAATATCAACAAGCCTGCTCTAAACCTCCAAATAACCAATGAGTTCTCCTAAAGATGGCGTTAATGAAAGAGCGGATGAGATTTTACCCATGCGGAGACAGCTTTCGTGCAACTCATATGCTGTCACCACTAGCAGGAAATAAGAGCTGTCAAATCCATTCATGTACATGTCAAAACTCTATCATTACACATGGGTGCAACGCATTAATCCGCCAAGGTTTAGCTTTCCCCAGCTTCGGTGTGTGAGACAAATGACTCAAGCTGAGCCTAACATCAACTGATGTCTTTGTAGGTCACTGAAGAGCAAGGAAGCAAGCCAGTGAATGTTACTTAACAGTGTTTACACTTCAGCTAATTGTGTGCTTCCTCTGACTCACCAAGCAGCGTCTTCTAGTCGGCAATTAATTTTTTGGAATATTTACAAATGGAGGGTTTGTAATATACTGTTGCTGATGATAAGTTTAAACAAATGAAATATTGTTATTGGGTTAATTAGGACCGTTGCAATTTAGATGGTAATATTTAAGTAAGGTACAAGAGTGGAGCAACTCATAATGTTATGACTAATGTAAAAACTGCACATAATTATTCAGTCCCTCCGGGATTTCGTGGGACCTTTTTCTGATTTTTGCGTCCAAAAATGATTGATTTTGCTGCGAATTTTTTTTTAAATTTGCGGCAATATTTGCGGCATTATCTTGCTGTAAAAAATATACCACTTTTCAGCTTAGTCCCTTTATTAATCTGGGGTCACCCCAGTGGAATGAACCGCCAACTTATCCAGCATATGTTTTACCAGCGGATGCCCTTCCAGCTGCAACCCATCACTGGGAAACATCAATACACACTCATTCACACACATACACTATGGACAACTTAGCCTACCCAATTCACCTGTACAGCATGTTTTTGAACTTGTGGGGGAAACCGGAGCACCTGGAGGAAACCCACCCGAACACAGGGAAAACATGCAAACTCCACACAGAAACGGCAACTGACCCAGCCGAGGCTTAAACCAGCGACCTTCTTGCTGTGACGCCAACGTGCTACCCACTGTGCCACCGTGCAGCCCGTCTTTATTACATATAATTTGTATTACTCCTAGACCCAGACATTTAGTTCTTTAAGGCCCAATCCCAATTCTGTTTTTGTACCTCTTCCCCATCCCCTTGGCCCTTGAGTGTGAAGGGGTAGGGCTTCAAAATGTACCCCTAAGAAATGGGACACCACTACTGCACCTGTAAACGTCATCATGTGTCAACGCTATCTCTTGCTTGATATGAGATCAGATGATGGTGACTGCTGTAGTTATTCCAGTTGTGTTATTTTTTGGTATTTATCTTCAGGAAATCACTGATGGCAACGGTATCATGTTATCATAATGATATAATGTGGCAATAAGATCATAACTATACTGTGCATTTACACAGTGGCCGTATTCATCTATGTAAACACACAAAAAATAACAATAACATTACAGCAGACACTGTAAAAAGGTCATTTCTAGCCACTAGACTTTTCTGACAGGCTATTCGAGTGTCATTGAGTGTTAGAATGTTGTGGGACTGCTGTACAGGAGTTATTATGGATTATAGATAGCGAAATTTAGCGGTTTTTATTTTAGCGTTTTTTTTTTTAAAGCATGACGGTAAAACATGAATGCGGTTATGAATATATTAAAACATATGCTTGTTTGTTGTAAAAATTCGTAATAATGACAAAAAATACTTATTTGTGGATCTCCTGACTTCCGTGTGCAGCCATGCTGCCGTTGTAGGTGTATTCTGGGAAATTTTCTCACCCCTTGGTTTCGATTGTGGTCCTGAAAAATCTCAGTTCAAAGGGGTATGTACCCCTTTCCCTTAGCCCTATGCCTTCAAGCTAAAGAGAATTGGGACATTTCGATTCATTCCGCTGTGCGACCCTAGATTAATAAAGGGAGCCAAAAAAAAAAAAAAAATGAATGAACTTTAAACTTTTCTTTTACAAAAATCTTTCTTTTATCAAAGCTTGTAGCTATTTGTCAAATTCAGAGCATGCCAACAATGCATGAAGCCATAAACATAAGTAAGCAAACAATCAGAGATGGCAAATTACACACACCCTTTACTCAAGTAGAAGTACGAATACTCATGTTTAAAACAACTCTGGTAAGAGTTAAAGCACGGATTACACTTTTGTACTCAAGTAAAAGTAAAGAAGTACGGCCTGAAATATGCACTTAAATAAAAAGTATTCATTACCATACCTGTTTTAGTTTCACAGGGGTAACTACACACACATGATCTATACATCTACACAAAATAACTTCCATTTCTGATTTTTTTTGTAAAAAGTTTGTTGCCAATTTTCAGCAGCAAAGTAGCCAAGCAACATCACTCTACACTATTGTCCAACAACACTGCTCAAGAAGTTACCCTGTGTATCATTATCTGGACACAAAACTTTACTTTATGGCTGTTAAGAAACAGCTAGCATATTCATTCGTATATTCTAAAACACAATTCTTCTGCCTATATACAGTACTGTATTTAACTAATAAATGTCTTAAATTTAACACTTTATTTTGTCCAAAACATATTTAATTTTTTTTTCTTAAGATAAAATAAAAATTGAATGTATTTGACTACCAATAATTGTTTGCATTATGCTAAAGCTGCTTCATTTTCTTCAAACTGCACAATCTTGCAGCTCATATGATTTTACTATTTGTTTTTGTTTTCTTGTTTGTTTGTTTTCAGAGTACAGTGTATATTTTATTTAACGGATACAGTTATTAAAGCTGTAAATACATTTTTGCTTCCGGGTGTTCCGGTTACCCCCACAAGTCCAAAGACATGTGATATAGGTGAATTGGGTAAACTAAAAATTGTTTATAGTGAATGAGTGTGTTATGGATGTTTCCCAATGATGGGTTGCAGCTGGAAGGGTATCCGCTGCGTAAAACATATGCTGGATAAGTAGGCGGTTCATTCCACAGTGGCGACCCCAGATTAATAAAGGGACTAAGCCGAAAAGAAAATTAAGGAATGAACTAGGGGAGCGCAGGGCACAAAGTAACGCAGGATAAAATGTAACACAGAGTTTTAAGGTATTTGCTCAGGGTTGACCATGACATGCTTCCGAGGTTTTCACCACGGTGTCGGCAGACATCTTCCTGCCAATTATTGAAAAAGTTTGGATGAGAAACACAGAAAAAAACATTTTTGCAGCATAAAACTATTTTGTATTATAGTAAATTTCTTTTATTTAAAAAAATTCTGTGAAAGTATGTATGTAAAATCTTATAATGTTGTGATCACCGTCTTCTAGGCTAAATGATGGAACCATTTTGAATGATGTAAAAAACACACAGTGACTGCTAGCCAGTTTTGAGGAAAACACGACACAGCGGGTTAGTTACAATTAAACAGGGTGTTACAATTAAGCCACACACTGTTGGACACCAACTAAACTAACAAAATAATTTTTGAATTTTGAGTGTAATGTTAAAAACTTTTTAAATAAAATGTTTTTAATAGAAAATATGTTTTTAATAGACAAATAATATTGTATTATTGCTAATACTACAAATAAATGCATTGTATAATAATGGATAATAATCCAAATAAATCCAAATGTGTTCATCCAATAAATTAATAAATAAATAAATAAACATACTGTGCTATGTAGAATAAAGATAAATTTAGGCTAAATACTGAGGAAATATTGCTACTATTTAAAGTAAACTAGATTTAAATTAACTGTGTAAAATCTGCCTTTTTAAGCATGTGTTACATCTAACCCTCTGTCTGTTACAACTTGCCCCGCAGGTGGGGTAAATAGTAACATTTATACTCCTGGCATTTTTGGCAATACTGCACAGAAAGTCCAGCGATCATACAACTAGTGCTCATTTGTAGGAGTGGCTTGTGTGTTGTTGGTAAAAAACAAATGGTTTGTCTAACCTCTTTACTTTGTTCATTATTTGACCAAAACAAAAAAGTGTTACTTTGTGCCCCGCTCTCCCCTACAGTGTATATAATATACATGTTAAAACTATAAAACACTATAAACTCTGTACTAGGAAATTTGAACTCGTTGGAAACTAAGAGAATTAACCTTATTGCATAACATGTTCATTAGTATTTAATTGCTTTAGTACTACTGTACAAACATTGACAAAAAAGTACATGATTGATCTTTTTTTCCCCACGGTATTATATTGAAAGATCAGAGAATTACAGTACAACATGGTCGGAAGTGGACTTAAACCCCATTTAAATGCAAGATTTGAACAGGAATGCGACTCTTGTTTCACCTGTGATCCGATCGACCAAAATGCATCACAGACTCTCTCTGTCTCATCCACGTTAGCTGTTCCCATGGTAAGCTTAAAAAAAAATACAGTGCGCGATCAGAGGTTGAAAAAGCTGCACACTGCAGCACGCAGGTGCGCAGAGACAAATAGAGGAAACCCACACGAACACAGGGAGAACATGCAAACGGCAACTGACCCAGCCGAGGCTCGAACCAGCGACCTTCTTGCTGTGAGGCGACAGCACTACCTACTGCGCCACTGCATCGCCCCATGCGCTGGTCAAGTAATCAAAAAATAAGCTGCACATTTACTTATGGGTGGGCCACAGTGTGAATAAGATCAATCATTGGTCATGTAAACTTTAACTACCTTTTCTAAAATATTAAAGTGTTTTAAGCAATTTTATCTGACAGACTGGCACAAATATGCAGATATTTTCATTCTCAGAGTTTCTGAGTTCTCTCATCCTTCCAACAGAGTTTGATCTTCCAAGGTAATCTGGGAACTTGTTAGGTGCTGCAAAAACATTGTAAAAGCATTTCCTGCTTACTCAAATTTGTCATTAATGGTGAAAACAGTTTAACATAGGCTTCTCTGAAACTGAATATTTCACTTTAATTTTAATTAGGCTAGATTATTAATTTAACAAACCAACACAAACTCACGGCAATTCGTGTTCTGGCGCATATAGCAGAGTTGTTTTGAAGTGCATCACCTCAAATGTTATTCGTTATTCTTGTTTATAGATAACTGACCAACAAAGGATACATTAAAATTAAGTTACAAATTATAGCAAATGAAATTCGTTTTAAAAAAATATATATATTTTTTTTCCAAGAAAAATATACAAATTATATTTTTGCTTGTGTCCCTCCATTACTCAACTATTTGAGTGGATGATTTGTTTCACTCTGAGGAAAATAAGGATTTAATGAATGCTTCACTGTAATTGTATCACAAATCTCAGTTATATATTTGCAAATTTTTTAACATGTCATTATTTTAAAGATTATGTCTTGAGTATTTGATTTTTCCTTGCTGCTGATGTGCTTTCATTTTCTTCGTCTCACTCGCGGAAAGTTCAGGCGAGGGAGTGTTTAATAAGCAACCCATGGCTGGAAAATATACATTTAGATTTCAAAGAAAATATTTTAATATTAAATTGGAATCATAAGTTTGATCCTATCCATGTCGTAATGAATGCCCTTAAATTATGTATATATTAGTTATCTGGAAGCATCAGTGTTTATTGTAATTGAAATAAGATAAAAAAAAAAAATTAATTGAGAAATATTCTTATAGCATTAACAAATATTCTTATAGCATTATTATTCTTATAGTTTTGGGAAATAACGCTCATCGTAGACATTACGGGATGACCGATCGTGAAGGAATGTGTAGACTGGCACATTTGTTACCCACGACAAATCAAGATTTTGTCAAGAAAAAAAATAGCAAATTCTGACATAGTGACTTTCATAACCGTCAATAAAAATTGTGTGATTTGACCGGGGCTTATGTTAAATTATTATAATTTTTTTTTATAAAACAAAAATTCTTGCAAATTTTTTGACGATAAAGTTTAGAATTTCGATAACACTTAACAATAAAGTTCTATTAGTTAATGTTAGTATTTAATGCATTAACTAAAATGAACAAACAATGAACAATACATTTATTACAGTATTTGTTCATGTTAGTTAGTTAATGAAATAGAGTTGTTCATTGTTAGTTCATGTTAACTCATGGCGCATAAACTAATGCTAACAAGCATAAATTTGGATTTGAATAATGCATTAGTAAATGTTGTATTGTTCATAATTAGTTTATCTTAGTAAATTTATTAACTAACATTAAGTAATTACGCCTTATTGTAAAAGTGTGACCCGGATTTCATTATAACTATTGATCAATGTATTATTGCTGAGCAATTGTTTAATCTTTCTTAAATAATTAATTTGCAAAACCAACCACATCTCTATATCCTTCAAAGGCCAATCAGTGATTTTTTTTCTGAAAGATTTTGTAAACATATAGCTTAGAGGTCAGTCTACAATACAGTACAGCGCCTGACTCTACTCACCATGTAAAAATAAAATCAAAGTAACCAGCATACATTTATTTCAGTATGAAAAGTTTCTTGTGCCATTTCACTTCTAACGACATTAAATTTTATTAGTATTCTGTATAACGACATTCATCTCTTTATGTGTGGGAGTGCTTACAATTATGATTAATGACTGCACACTGATATTACTGTGTAAATTATAGAGCCAGAAAGATACTGAGTGGGAGAAAGAGAGAGAAAGCGACAGAGAGAGAGAGAGAGAGAGAGAGAGAGAGAGAGAGAGAGAGAGAGAGAGAGAGAGAGAGAGAAAGACGGGTGCATAAAAATGGCACCTCACTCATAAGTCACAAAATCTGACCTCGAAATGAAAGAGAAGTTAGTTTAGTGCAACAGACACAGCTTGTTAACATGCACACTGTGCTCCTTTCTTGTTGTTTATTGCTGCATTGGATGTTATTGGTATTTAGATAAATTGTCTCAAAGGCTTGATTATATTAATGAAACATTTAACCCAGAGATTAATTTTAGCTTTAATCAAAAGAAGTGTTTGAATATAAGATGAGAGGCTGTAGGCAAAACTTTTTTATGCATCATCAATTTAGACATTTTCAGCTTTTTCCTAATTGTTTTTTTTACATTCTAATGCAAAGACAACATCCAAAACATATTTTAAAGTGTTTTTTTTGTCATACTTTATCAATTTGCATCTGTATATTTATTTACAATACTTTTTCCCTCCAAATGAGCTGTAAGTCTTGACTTCAGCGTCACTTGCATACACTAAATTTCAGTTTTATTAATTTTATGAATTATGAAGTGAAAAAAGAAGATTCCCAAAATGAAAACTTTTGATTCTAATATGTAAATAAATAAAATACTGTAGGAGTATTTGAACCATAACTTTATCCAGCATTCTGTTTTTTTTTTTTTTTTGTTTTTTGCAGAAGAATTATATGCAAATTAATACATAGAGTTGAAGTCAGAATTATTAGCCCCCCTGAATTATTAGCCCCCCTGTTTATTTTTTTTCCACAATTTCCATTTTACGGACAGAATCTTTTAACACATTTCTAAACATAATAGTTTTAATAACTCATTTCTAATAACTGATTTATTTTATCTTTGTCAAGATGACAGTAAATAATATTTGACTAAATATTTTTCAAGATACTTCTATACAGCTTAAAGTGACATTTAAAGGCTTAACTAGGTTAATTAGGTTAACTAGGCAGGTTAGGGTAATTAGGGAAGTTATTGTATAATGATGGTTTGTTCTGTAGACTATTGAAAAAAAAAGAAAAAAATTAAAGGGGCTAATGATATTGACCTTAAAATGTTTTTTTAAAAAACTAAAAACTGCTTTTATTCTAGCTGAAATAAAACAAAAATATTATCAGACATACTCTGTTAAACATAATTTGGACAATATTAAAAAAAAGAAAGAAAAAAAAATCAAAGAAGGGCTAATAATTCTAACTTCAAATGTATGTGCACTAGCCAATCCACAAAACTTAAGTGTGCATCATGTGTACATTTTTCAAACTAAATAATAATAAATATTAAATTATTATTCAATAATCTAAATGCTAAATAAACAAGTTTTTCATTTGTTTGATTTGTTAGGATATAGGATAATATTTGGCCGATTTACAACAATTTGAAAATCTGGAATCTGAGGGTGGAAAAAAATTAAATATTGAGGAAAAATCTGTATAAATGTAGTGCTTAGCAATGCACATTACTAATTAAAAACACATTTTTCATATTTTTTAATAAAAAAATTACATAATATCTTCATGGAACATGATATTTTGATAATTTTTACCCATACAATGTTTCTTTGCGAGACTATTGCCAAGAATATACCTGTGCAATTTTTGTGGTTGGTTCATTCATTCATTCATTTTCTTTTTGCCTTAATCCCTTTATGAATCCGGGGTCGCCACAGCGGAATGAATCGCCAACTTATCCAGCACGTTTTTACGCAGCGAATGCCCTTCCAGCCGCAACCCATCTCTGAGAAACATCCATACACACTCATTCACACTCATACACTACGGACAATTTAGTCTACCCAATTCACCTTGACCGCATGTCTTTGGACTGTGGGGGAAACCGGAGCACCCGGAGGAAACCCACGCGAACGCAGGGAGAACATGCAAACTCCACACAGAAATGCCAACTGTTCCAGCTGAGGCTCGAACCAGCGACCTTCTTGGGGTGAGGCGACAGCACTACCTACTGTGCCACTGCGTCGCCTTTTTGTAGTTTAGGGTTACATATTTCAGTAATTATGCCTCATTTGCATATGTAAACATAACATTTTAGAAAATGATTAACAAAATCTTTTAATAATTCTAAATATATTCAATCTACTGGGCAAGTATGGTGATAAATATCAGTTTTTAACCTTACTCACCTGCACTGTCTTCACTTTAAAAGGCTTCTCACAGTATAATTTGAGCAAAACGATAAGGCAAATGAAGGGCTTTTGAAGCAGCTTCAGCATTAGAAAAAAAAATTAGTCAGTCCTGAGGTAAAACTCATAGTTCATTTAACTGTACCCCACAGATAATGCATTTGCCTAATATAAGCTAATGGCACATTAATGATAATAGAAATGGAGGCGATCATAGATAAGACTCACAGAAATCCACTGAATTTGAAGCTATTCTCCGTTCACTTCTGAAGCTGAACTCAGTCTCATTGTCCAGGCTTTGACGCAGATGTTTTTTTGTTTATTTACTAAAATGCTCAGTATTCAATTCACACTCTCCATTCCATTAGATGGTATAAACACTCATTAAATTCACTGAGCTGTAACTACAGTCAACTCACTTTTAAATTAATTCTCCCTCTGCATAAACATGTTTGCCCTTGACTTATCAGTTGCTCTTGAAACGAATGAGAATGGGCAGCTATCTGATGAATGGGGATGGAAGGACTAGATTTTAATTTAGGCACGGCCAACAGAGGAAAGTGTCCCTAGAGGACTTTCACTGAATGCTATCAAAGAAATTGTGTTTCTGTGTGAGTGATTGAGTGTGTGCATGTAGAATGGTGAGGTCGATATTTATGTGTAATTGGGAGTGTGAAAAAAGAAAAGAAGAGGTCCAATGTATATGGAAATAGACTATTTTGTTTTCATTTTTTTAATCACGAGGCATTCAAGTCACATGTAATGTTCGACAATGTGTTTGGCTTTTATAATATCTCTGCCATCTGAATGGAAAAAATAACCTTTCTCTCATGACAGTCGTTCAAAGGATCTCACAAAGCTAATTTTGCAAACATTTGAATCGTTTTAGGCTTGCGCTCAGGTGATTGTCTCGGAAATAATTGTTTCCAAAAATGAAAAGGTAAAAAGCCAGATTTTAAATTGCCTCTATGAGTCCCATATGGTCATTTTTTGTTTTTGTTGTTGTTGTTTGCCTTTTCAAATATAGCCTGAATTAAATCATAAACACAGCCGTTTAAGAAAATGAATTCAAAGAGAGAGGGAATGCAAATCATACACAAATCAGTAAAAAATATATTTACAATCTTCGACTGATTACAAAAAGCAGCACTGTTTGAGGATATACAGTATTTTTATCTTTTTTTCAGTATTAATCTTTTGAAGGATGATGTGATACAAGATATGTGATAAATACTTGCTATTTTAAAAGCACAATAATATCCAACAATTATAAGCTTGTTTTAAAATTAACTTGTACTTTACTGTAATAGCTTTTTAGAGTAGTACTGCTTTTATTGTTTTTATCAGTGAGTGAGACTTCCTTAACCCTCCTGTTGACTGTTGATAGGTCAAAAATGACTAGGGCACCATTTTTACAGCAGAACAAAACCTAACCAATGTTTTGAACGTAGGCTCATTCTGAAAACGTACCTCTAAATACAATTATGGAGAGCGCCAAATATGTCCTAGGAGGTATGTTTTTTTGCAGTTTTTGTCTTCGCAAATCTACTAGAGGCTGCTGTGTACGCTTTTTTGAGATCTCAAATTTCTCTCGCGAGTGCCATTCGCGCTTGCTCTTCTCGCATAAATCCAGAGGCTGCTGTCGACTGACTGATTGATCGACTGACCCACCCTCCTCCATCCCTAAACTCAACCAATAGTATTTTCAAAAGCACTGATTGACCCACCAACCCATTTCCCTAAACCCAACAGACAGTTTTAAAAAGCAATCCAGAAAAAGAAAAGCCCTCGCCTGATTGTTACCACATTTTCAGATTTTACCACATTCTCACCCTGTTATTTACTTTTAATTTTATTTACTAGTTTATTTAAATTTTTGGCTTTTGTTTATGTCTTCCTAGCTTTCTGGAACTGTTCTTTGCCAGACTAGAATCCCGTCATTGCTGTCAACTGTACTCCATGTCACAAGTCTGCTGACATAGGCGGCGAGCCACTGGACAAACTGGTAACATCGGAAAAGTCATCCATATGGAGGTAAGTGGTCAGCTGAGAAGCGGGAAAAGGGACAGCATCATACCGCCCTGTAGCCTTTGTTTTAAAAATGAAATGCAGCCTCTTCCCTACATAATACCTCTGGCTACATAATTCACAATCTCCAGAAATATATATACTGTAGGACTACGTTTTCAGAATGAGCCTATGTTGCATGTCTTGCTGACTTTTTCTAAAATTACCCCAATATTTAAAAATTTTTTTTTTTTCTATTTCCATATTTTCATGAAAACTGTACACACATTTTAACCCACCAGCTATAAAACCATCACACCACAAAAACTACTGGCACACACTGTCTTCCTTGCACAATACTGTCTTGCTAAAAACCTTTTACACCTATGCAGGTACTTTTACAAAATATACCCTTTAATTCAGTCAAAAACGAGTGTTGGTCTCTGATTAAACATTGATGAAAAACTGCACACTGATGAGACAAAACCTAGATATTCACAGAGTTTGAGATGAAGATGATGTTATTTTTTTCATGCAAAATAGATTTTTGGATCAAAATAAATTTAGCTGGTTTATTTTAGAGGTTTAGTGAAGCCGGGTCATTTTAGACCCGAAGTGTGACTGATGTATAAAGAATTCTAAGATAAGCAAAGGGTTAAAACAAGACATCATTAAAAAAAAATCATCCCTGAGAAGATATAATCTGAAAAAAATGCATGTCTTTTAGCTTTTAGATGACAGAATATACACTCACCGGCCACTTTATTAGGTTCATCTTACTAGTACCAGGTTGGACCCCCTTTTGCCTTTAGAACTGCCTTAATCCTTCGTGGCATAGATTCAACAAGGTTCTGAAAATATTCCTCAGAGATTATGGTCCATATTGACATGATAGCATCACGCAGTTGCTGCAGATTTGTTGGCTGCACATCCATGATGCGGATCTCCCATTCCATCACATCCCAAAGGTGCTCTATTGGATTGAGTTATGGTGACTGTGGAGGCTATTTGATTACAGTGAACTCATTATCATGTTCAGTAAACCAGTCTGAGATGATTCGTGCTTCATGACATGGCGTGTTACCCTGCTGGAAGTAGCCATCAGAAGATGGGTACACTGTGGTCATAAAGGGGTGGTCAGCAATAATACTCAGGTAGGCTGTGGCATTGTTACGATGCTTAATTGGAACTAATGGGCCCAAAGTGTGCCAAAAATATCCCCCACACCATTACACCACCACCAGCAGCCTGAACCATTGATACAAGGCAAGATGGATCCATGCTTTCATGTTGTTGACACCAAGTTCTGACCCCACCATTCGAATGTTGCAGCAGAAATAAAGACTCATCAGACCAGGCAATGTTTTTCCAATCTTCTATTGTCCAGTTTTGGTGAGCCAGTGCATATTGCATCCTCAGTTTCCTGTTCTTAGCTGACAGGAGTGGCACCCGGTGTGGTCTTCTGCTGCTGTAGCCAATCCGCCTCAAGCTTCAGCGTTTTGTGACACTCTTCTGCATACCTCGGTTGTAACAAGTGGTTATTTGAGTGTCTGTTGCCATTCTATAAGCTTGAACCAGTCTGGCCATTCTCTGGCATCAACAAGGCATTTACTCCCACGGAACTGCTGCTCACTGGATATTTTCTTTTTCTGTCCATTCTCTGTAATCCCTATGGTTGTGCGTGAAAATCCCAGTAGATCAGCGGTTTCTGAAATACTCAGACCAGCCCGTCTGGTACCAACAACCATGCCACATTCAAAGTCACTGAAATCACCTTTCTTCCCTATTCTGATGCTCGCTTTGAACTGCAGCAGATTGTCTTGATAAAAACATAATTTGAAGTCTTCCTGTTGTCACACTATCAATTACAATACATATTAGTAGTAATCACATAAGTAGATTTCAATTACAATACATATTTGTATGTAGTACACATTAGTACTGTTTGAATGGCATTCATGTTCGGATTAAGTGTTTAGTGGTTGGAGAACTTTATCCTTCTTAACTCTAATCTTAGCAGCGCCAATCCAAAATCTACAAATGATTCTTGGTCCTCTCATTTTTTTTTAATGATAAAAAATAAGAAGTTAATTGGACTTTGGACATAATGTAAAACAATTAATGATAAATCGGTTTCTAATCAGATTGAACTTCAAATCACAAAACTGTAATCTATCTGCATGTAAAATATGAATCTATTTTAGTCTATGTAGTCTATTGTAGTGTTTCACAAATAGACTTTACAGTCCACATTCCTGTCTACATTCATAATTCACCAGAAAGCGTAGTGAAACTTTCATGGTTTGTGAAAGAGAGAAGCGGTCAGACTGACAGCGTCATGAGAAGAGATGATATTGGGTTTGGTGATCGGAGTTCAGCAGGCCAAACAGCAGGGGAGGCAGAGAGACTGAGCCGAGCGCCGGCCTGTCACATGAATGAAAAATACTCCGCTTTAAAGAATAGATGGAGTTGTACTGGGACCTCAACTCATCCTTTTCAAACAGCTCCCACTATGAAAGCATATACGTTATGTGGGAGTGAGATGGTGGGAGAAAAAAACAAAACAGATATAAATAATTTCACCTTGTGGCGCTGCAGACAAGAGAAATGAAGAAGGGAGCACTACATCGGCATATATGTCTTATCAGACAGCATCTTATTGCATATTTTCCACCTGTAAATGACTACATCTATAAATGGTTGCGTCGTGTTGTTTATCTTGTGGATGCTTGAACTGATGGAAAAGGTTCATACTGGCTTCGTACCAAAACCTGTGAGATAGCTTGCTTTCTGCATACGCTGATGTGTGTTCACATGTAGCACAACAAAGTGACCAAAAGTCATTCATTTTCAATGATGTTTACAGCTCTATGGATACATGAACAACAGTGTTTGACAGAGTATAGCGCAAAGACTTGAGATATACAAAGACATTTGAGTACGGAGGGCAGAAAAAGTGCAATACATAATATGGTGGAACAAGTCCCGCCTTTTAGATGCCGATTGGCTAAGTCACTGCAGCTGCTTACACAGAACTATGGCTGCCATAGAAATAGTCAGAGCTTTAAGACGCGTTTTTATTTTTGGATGTTAGGATAATACTTCCAAAAGTTGTTGTATTAACACTAATAATAATAATAATAGTAATAATAATAATAATAATTCCTAACATTTTTTTATAGAGCTTTTCTGGACATTCAAAGCACTTTACATATTTGCAGGGAATCTCCTCATTCACCACCATTGTGCAGCATCCACCTGCATGATACAACGGCAGACATATTGCACCAGACCGCACACCACACACCAGCTGATTGGTGGAGAGGGAACAGAGTGATGAAGTCAGTTATGATATGGGGATGGTTAGGAGGTCATGATGGACAGAGGTCAGTGGGCAAATTTGGCTAGGATGCCGGGGTTAAACCCCTACTCTTTTTTTTTTTTTTTATGAGATTTTTAATGACCACATAGTTAGGACGTCTCATCTGAAAGACGGTGCTCACTGAGCAGTATAGAATCCCCATCAATATACTGGGGCGTTAGGAACCACACAGACTGCAAGTTGAGCGCCGCCTGCTGGTCACACTAACGCCATCAACCTAGCTTTTCCATGTGGTCTCCCATCCAGTTACTGAGCAGGCACAGCCCTGCGACCATGTGAGAGTTGCAGAGAGCTAGCTGCTGGCTTAATGAATGAATGAATGAAACTGTGTAGTTTTGCCAGCATAGACCATGCCACACTTTGAGCTAGACTTTATTGTAGGGATGTAGGGATGAAAGGGATGGTAAGGGAACATAGGGGTGAAGGGGAAGGGAAGTAAGAGGATAAGCAGTGAACAGGTAGGTAGGTTGATCGGGCGGCCTACGATCATGCCCAGAAACTCAGAGTGGGGGTACCGTCTCTGTAATATTTTGATTCGGCACCCCAATTCAACCTAGGAGGGAAGAGAGGGTTATAAGGATTGTTAATGGGAAGCAAGGAAATAGATGGAGGGAGGTAGGGAGGGTGGGTTCGAGAAAACAACAAGAACAGTGCTAGAAGCTGGTCTGCCTTAAATAAGTTTAGAGAGTAGGTGATTGGTTAAGGAGGCAAATGTGAGACCCGCGTCTCCCACTGCCAAACCTTTTTTTTAACAAGTTAACTCCATTTACTGTAAATTCAGAAATGTCAACTATATTTTTAACTGTTGAATTCTGGCAACACATCTGCCATTTTTACTGTACATTTTATGGATTTTTTTATTTTTTTGTTAGATTTATTACAGTGTAGTCTTAACTCAAAGTAAGTCTTGATTTTCAGAGCCACATTATATTACGTGGCCTTAGTGTTCATTTAAAAATGAAAATGATATTATTAATTACTCACCCTCATGTCATTCCAATGCCCTGAGACCTTCCGTTCATTTTAGAAACACAAATTAAGATTTTTAACTGAAAATCTGAGAGCTCCCTCATCCTCCATAGCCAGCAAGGTTCCCGACTTGTTTAAGTCTGGAAAAAAAAAAACATCCTTAAAACAGAACATATGACTTCAGTGATTTAATCAGAATGTTATCAAGCTAAAATAATACCTTTGTGTGCTCATAAAACAAAAATAACTTCATTTAACAGTTTATTTTCCTCAGTGACAGTATAAGGCATGTGTTCATGTGTTGCATGTGAATATGCTTTCTTTCAAATGGTGGAAATCATGTGCGGGTATCCAGTGGGATTGTTTTAATATTAAACATATCAAAGTAAGATTGGATTTTATTTTATTTATTGTCCTGAGGGGCAATTTGGTTCGCAGCAATAGCCGACACAGATCAACACACAAACACACATAGAAATAACAGTAAACAATAAAATGAGTCATGATCAAGTAAAATATCAATTAAAAAAATAATAATTAAAAAGGTTAACAATCAAAACGTGTTCAAGAGCAGAATATCCAATGTACATGAGCAAATGCAACTTAAATGTTAAGTAACTCAGCTACAGTTGGAAAAAATGAATGCTAATATCTATTGGGCCTGGCTATCTAGCTCGTCTGAAATAAGTATACCTTCTGCCTGATGGCAGGAGGCAAAACTTAGAATAAAGTGGGTGGTTCTCATCTACTAAAATGTATATAGCCCTCTGTATGACTCTCACCTCATACACATGCACAATGCTGTTAAGATTTGTGCCCAAGTAAGATGACCTTATATAAGTTTTTGTGTTTTTGTAATGCTAAAATAAATCTGTAAACTTGCTATGGACATTATGGCTGCATGATTGTTCTGACAATTTATTTTTTCTATTATTCAAATCGCAACCTTTGTAAACATGTAAACTACAGTATGTGTGACAGAAAACTAACATACTGACATTCTTTTTGTCACTATTTTTTTTTTCAATTATAAATATGGAAACAATAAATAAACCATGTGATTATATTTGTGTAACACAGAGTATTGTAACACAGACTACTTTACCTGGTCATTGTGATTGAACTATCAAAACGCAAAATGTGCATAGTTTTGCTTTAAAAAGCGAACAGGAAATGCTACATTTCTCTAGTTCTATAAATGCCACCTGCTGACAGAAAGTATTTTTTTATGTAATTGTTTTGTCCACATGTTTTTATATAAACTTTAAAGAAATGATTGCTGCCTTATCTTTTAGTCGAATCAAATGAACGTTTCTTGTCATCTCAATTTCCATCAATCAAACTGGCTCAAAATATTACGTTTAAATTTGTATATTTTAAAATTAAAGTAACATAAAATAGTTGCCATGAATTTTTGTCATGTAATTTACAATTCATGATTACAATATTTTTAAACTATACAATCTAAATTAAAACTAACTGATAACTCATACTAGCTCATCCACTAAAACCCAAAAGGTTAAGGTAACTCAAGCTGTTTGAGGAAACCGATTGCAACAAACCATTTAGGTTCAAAAACTAATCCTAATGAGTACTGTGAACTTAATCCATTTGTGTAAATGAAGCAAATTGAGCACAGCAAAACCCAATAAATGAAGAAAGCTCAAACCAACTGAGTACTGTAAAACCCAATAAGTTAAAGCAACTCAAACCATTTGAGGAAACCGATTGCTACAAACCATTTGAGTTAAAAAACTAATCTATACGAGTACTGTGAACTTACTCCATTTAAGCTGAAGTAATGAGGTATTTAATTAACTCTATACCTTCAACACTGAGCTCAAAACTCTTTTCAAATGAGTAGAAATTAACTTTCAGTAAATTTTGAGTTAACTACACTCATTTCATTTCATAAAGTTGACTGTTGGATTTTACAGTGTACCTAATGCAGACTCTTTGTATTCTAATTAAACGATAAGCTTACAAGGCCATACATTCATTCATTTTCTTTTCGGCTTAGTTCCTTTATTAATCCGGGGTCGCCACAGTGGAATGAACCGCCAACTTTTCCAGCGTGTTTTAACGCAGTGGTTGCCCTTCCAGCCGCAACCCATCTCTGGGAAACAAGGCCATACACTTAAGTCTAATTCTCTTTGCAGTGACAGAGACTGAACAACAGCAATATGCTATGCTCTTCAGATTTTGTTATTGTCAGCATTGGTTGAAGTCTGTTGGTGATGCAATGTTAATCTTACCATGTCCAAAGGTATTGCACATTACTTGTTGTAGTTCATTCTGTCATTGTTTTCTGTGAGCTACTTTTAGCTACAGGCTAAATCGAATTAGTCCCAAAAAAGCATCTTTATATTTATGCTTTCAACCTTGTAAGCAAAATCTTGTACTGCCTAAGTAAGCAGGAACAGAGTGATTATGTTTAAATGCGGAGGTGTATGTTAAATGAAAATATCAGAAGATAACTCAGTTCTTTCACTGCACCCTGAACAAGTCTGCATATCTCAAATGTTGAAGGGCACCCACATTGAGTCCACTCTGATAGGAAATATTACCAACCTCTTTCATAACGCCTTTAATTTCTAGGCCTCTGTAATTGCCATTTACCTTTTTATCTTTCAATTTCCACTCTGCTGCCTCTTGGACACCTTCCATATGCACCAAAGGTAGTGTGCATTCAGCATGAAACAGTGAAGATTCACACTTGACTGAAGTGTTATCAGTGAACACAGTGAGATGGAGCCGAGCTCTCATTAGTTTCCCGGACTGCACCACTTTCTCTACTGTATGTGAGCTGTTTAACTGGTAAATCATGTTAGGGCTATTACAGGACTGAAAAGTTCACTGTTTCTAATCTCCTTTTTGTTTTATATTTTCCAGTTTTAAATTAATTATCCATGGGTCTAGAAGTAAATATTATATGTTTAATAAGATTGGATGTTTTTAATTTGCCAATAGTCACTTTTAGATACTAACTCATATGCATTTATTGTCTAGAAATATTAAAACCAAAATTTTCTTACCTACTATTTTTGCTAGTTTATTTACAATTAGTCAATCAATCAATAAAAATCTAGAAATATGAAAACTAATAAACATTTCTCTGATTAAAATATACAAAGGGCAGAAAATATTTAAAAAGGTAAAAAATACATTTGCAGGAAATATGATTTTTTTTATAATAAATATTAAAATATTTTATTATAATCTGTTTTTGTCTTTAAAATTTTTTTAAAGTAATTTCAGCGTTCAAAATAGTTTAAAAAAGTTAATACTTGGTTTTAAAAAGTATATTTTTGTTCTATAAGAACAAAATAAATTGGTTAAAACTGACGCACGTCATGATTTTGGCAAGTACGATGCGATCTTGGATTAACATCTATATTGATCCTGGAACATAATTTTTATTTGGAAATGTAATCGGTAACACTTTATAATAACTACATACAGGGTGTCCGCAGGGTCTTAAAAAGTATTAATATTAAAGTTAATAAATCAATTATGAGAAAATTAAGGCCCTTAAAAGGTATTAAAGTCTTAATTGCGTTTTTACGTTTACGTTTTCACGTCTTGAAATTTGTTGAAGCGTTGTCCAAAGTGTTTGACTCCAAAAAAGCATAAATATATTTGTTTTTCCTCTTAATATTAACAACGGCATGCTCGATCCACGCAATTGGTTTGGGCCGGGGCTAAACTCCTCCATTCGGGTGTCACGTAATTTGCGACAAACACAGAAAGGTGATGTGACACTCTTCACATGTAGTGAAACCATAGAGATAATTTATTCTTTCAAGCTTTGTTTTTTCCGAACTTATCTGAGTTCTATTGCATGATTGTGCTCCATTGATTTATTTAACTACAACTGTTTATTAACAACTGTTCATTAGGTTAAAGGTTTGATACTAGTAGCTATGAGGTCTTAAAATGTTCTGAGAAGGTCTTTAAAAAGTCTTAAAAAGGTATTGAAATTACCTTTAGCATTCCTGCATATACCCTGTACACACTATGAATCATTTATCAAGCATTAGTAAATAGTTAAGTCATTATTTGTTAAGAAATAACTCTACATTAATGCCCATTAGTAAGCAGTTTATAACTGCAGCTACAAATGCTGTATTCTTGGCGTATAATGTGCTTAATGATTGTGTTTTCATGCTTTGTTAATGATTTAATTTTCCTAAATGAAGTATTGCATTATTTACAAACTAGCTATTTAAGAATAGTTGGTGTTTTTTAAGATCATTCAGAATGAGTAAGTAAATGATTAATAAACTATTCAAATAAACATTTATATATCTTATTTTTCAGGCATATAATAATAGTTACTTTGTGTGTCAATAAATGCTTTATTAACTCAACTTCATCCAGTTTTGTGACCTAATCTAAAGTGAGGACTATTTATTCTTTGTAAATTACAAATAAAGGATCAGTTATACTCTAAACAGAGAAAATGAAAAATAAATCTAAAATGAAATTACTTTACAATTTAGACATCACTGAATAGCACTAAAATGTTCATATTATATTGTTAAATTATTATATTGTTGTTGTTTTATCCAATTTTATGTTATATTTTGACACACCTGTTCCTCAGCAATGTTTAAACTTTGCAGGCATTTTATTTTTAAAGATAAGATTGCAAAGATTTATTGTTAATTTGATACTAAACCTTTAATTGTCATTTTTAAGAAGATTTACAAAGCATAGTCCTCACTTTAGATTAGGTCACACAACTGGATGAAGTTGAGTTAAAGCATTTATTAACATACAAAGTAACTAATAATACTGTATATGCCTGAATAATAAAATATATAAATGTTCATTTGAATAGGGCGACGCAGTGGCACAGTAGATAGTGCTGTCGCCTCACAGCAAGAAGGTCGCTGGTTCGAGCCTCGGCTGGGTCAGTTGGCGTTTCTGTGTGGAGTTTGCATGTTCTCCCTGCGTTCGCATGGGTTTCCTCCGGGTGCTCCGGTTTCCCCCACAGTCCAAAGACATGTGGTACAGGTGAATTGGGTAGACTAAATTGTCCATAGTGTATGAGTGTGAATGAGAGTCTGTGGATGTTTCCCAGAGATGGGTTGAAGCTGGAAGGGCATCCGCTGCGTAAAACATGTGCTGGATAAGTTGGCGGTTCATTCCGCTGTGGCGACCCCAGATTAATAAAGGGACTAAGCCAAAAAGAAAATGAATGAATGAATGAATGAATAATTGGAATAGGTTATTAATCATTTACTTGCGCAATGATCTTAAAAAACTACTTTTTAAATAACTTTGTAAATAATGCAATACTTAATTTAGTAATGAAAAATTAATCATTACAAAGTATGAAAACACAGTCATTAAAGGGTCACAAAACCCCCCTGTCTTAACAGGGTGTTTTTGCACCTCTAGTTTGGAAAAAGTCAGGAAAGTGGGTGTGTCCAGCTCTGTTGAGGTAGGAGTGTCAGGGGAGGGAAAGAGGGATGATTTTGCATAAAAATGGTTTCTAATTGGGCACAAGCTGATTTTCACAAGCAAAACAACACACAGACCCAGGTGACTGTGTTTACATGGACATCAGTAATCGAATTACTTTTTTTTTTAATTTTTTATTTTTAATTTGTCGACTTTAACTGCAGTTTGGCACTTTCTCTTTCATTCAGGAACATTTCATGCATGTTCCCTGTGACAAATGAGATATTGGATGCGAGGATGAACTGCTGGAAGAGTGCAGTTTTAATGGAATGTTTGACTCCGCATTTCTCTGTAACTTGGATGCACTCGGTAGGTAACATATCGTCATAAAAGCCGTGTGTGTCTAGACTATCCTGTCCCAAAATGCGGTGAAAATCCTACATGACCGTAATAGTTTGATTAAGGTGTTTACATGTTTACATTCGGAGAGCAGAATTTACAGCAGATCTTTCAGCCTGTAATATTGTACTATAATATTGCAGTGATATTAACGTACTGTAAACTTAGTAACTAAATCATTTTGACTAAGGTATGTCTTTAAAAACTGAAAGAGCACTGCTGACGATACAAACTAACTTTGCCATCTGAATGAACAAACAAAGGGCACTGATCGCACACACTTACCAAATCTGTAGAGACAGAACAATCAACACCAACTGGAACCACGTCTTTTTTTAAAAGGAGACGAGTGGCAAATCCGGATTTCATCATTTCCAGATGCGAAAAGCTCTCGAGTAAAAATGTTCCTTACAAACGCATTCTGTCGCTTGTCGCGTGCACTGTAATCCACATGTGAGTCCAGCAGCGCTCTCATAGCGGGAAAATGAAAACAAAACCTTCGTTGCAGCACATTAATAAACGCAACACTAATGACCCATGTCTCCAAATTCTTGTTCTTTCACTTGTTTTGGCAACACAACGTGGCGTCTCTCTGCCATCTAAACACTGTAACAGGTCTTCGAAGCTATCATGCATATTAATGATGTTGCACCGCATACACAACAGAGTGCGCTGATTGGTTTGAGCCAAGTCTTTCTCATAAATTAATGCTGCACACTCAGAGATGTCACGATGCACTCGCAGGTACAGACACCCAGTCTCCATGCTGGATTACACACAAGTAGCTAATCGCCGTGACACACCTTCTAAAATTCGTTTAAACCGGAAGAACGAATTCAATCAAAATAACACAAAAACAACCAATTTTCACTTTTTAGTGCAATATATGTGTCCTAATAGTGTTAATATCAGCGTGGGACACACATATGACTTTCAACATCTCAAAAAATGTGTTTTAGTGTTTCGTGACCCTTTAAGCACATTATTCATATGCTTATGTCAAGAATACAGCATGTGTAGATGTATTTATAAACGTCTATTATTGTAGAGTTAATGCTTTGCAAATGATGAATTAACTATTTTCTAATGCTTAATAAATGATTCATAGCGTGGAATTATTATAATGTGTTACCTCCATACCTATTCCCTACCCCTAAACCCAACTATAACTGTAAATTATTCCCAAATTCAAGGGGGTATAACACTTGGATAACAGTCATGTAGAAGTGCATAAACCTAACCGGAAGTCTAAACGTTAAATGTATCCCTTAATTCTGATTGATTGATTGTAATGTTGTTCCAGAATAAACATAAATGTTAATCTAGGAACATTGGTGACATCAGGTTGGTGAAAATTGGCAGTAATAACTTTTATAACGTATAAAAAATCTTACAATTTCAAATGTTGTTTTTTAAAGTGGAAGTGAAGCAGTCAGTCACATTTACATTATTTTGTAAATTGATTTCCACTCGAAACTCGATTAATGTAACCGTTTTGAAGAAAAGGGTATGTTTTACTATAATTTTTAGAGCTATCTTGGAATATCGATGTACTGTATCTGACATCACGGGGTCGGTTCCGTTCCCCCAGCTGAACAAATACAATGGAAGTATTGGACTGAACAGAGAGACTGGACAGCCATATTTAACACAATGTGTGAAGTTGTGGTTGGTGCAAATACATTTTATTGGATACACGCATCACATGTGTGTCTAATATATAAAAATATATTTATTCTATTTGATTTTTTTTTGTCTGTTAATTACTGCCTTGGTCCACTCTCTGTATTATGTTGCCTGACTGCCTGTCTGGGTTTCAACCATGATTTCAACCATGATTTCAACCATAGGGCTTTCACTTTTCACTACTACAGCTGCTCACCTTTTTCCGTGTTCAATTTAAACTAAGGTCAGTGCGTTTGTTCACATGGCAGGTTTTTACGCCCTTCATACATGTTGAAAGATCGAGTTGATTAACTTGAAAAGGGAATATGTGTTGACAATCCACAAAGACATGACTTAGTAAAGCGTAAGTCATGTAGCATTTTAATCGTTGCATTATGCTGCGTTCACACCAGACGCGGAAGAAGCATCAAGCGCGAGTGATTTACATGTTAAGTTAATGCAAACGAGCGAATAGGCATCCTGCGGTGCGATACGCGCGAATGACGCGAATTGCACTGCGCGAATGCTGTGCCACGAATTTCGCGTTTGACGCGCTTAACGAGCAAATTGCGCGAATCGCTCGAGTTCAAAAATCTGAACTTCTGCGGACATTTGCGCCGCGTTAACTAATCAGGAGCTTGCTCTTGTGGGGGCATGATTGTGACTGTTGTTGGTGTCCCGGTGAAAATCCTCCAGCCGACACCAACAACAATTCATCAAACTGGGCTCAGCTCAGTCAGAAGCACCGCTGAAAGCCTCCGTCATCCAGGTTAGGTTTCTGGAGGAGCTTATGAGCTCACAGAGCTGCTGCACCTCTGAAAGTATCTAGTGGACTCAGACACTGCTCCAAACGTATCGACGCAGTTTTACAGCCTTCACAAAGCACATAAACACAGTTATTTCATCAATAAAATCCATGTTAGCCATTTAGCAACGAAGCTACAGATACCGGGCAGACAGAAGCCCTGCCCATGACGTGAATCCACGTCTGTTCTGAAGTGAATTTGACGCGCGAATGAAACAGATTTGACGTGCGAATGAAGCGGAGTTTGACGCGAGAATGAAGCGAGTAAACTCAAATGTTCACGCGTCTATTTACGCACGATTTATCCACGCATTCCGTGTCTGGTGTGAACACAGCGAAAGTCTGAATGTAAATCCCCTCATCAGGCAGCGCTGCACGAGCGTGAGCGAGTGGACCAAAGCGCATCAGGTATTAAAAAAATTAATATAGAAAGCGTACAAATATTTTTCATATATATTAGACATGACTTTGATGCTTGTATTTGCTCCAGCTCCATGTCCACAACTTCACACATTGTGTTAAATAGGGCTGTCCAGTCTCCATGTTTAGTCCATTACTTTCACTGTAACTGTTCAGCTGAAGGAACAAAACCAACCCCATGATGTCAGACATAGCGACATTCCAAGATGGCGGCACCCTTGCGCTAAAAGCTATAGTAAAACATACCCTTTTCTTCAAAATGGTTACATTAATCGAGCTTGTTTAATATATTTTCATTAAGGTGGAAACCAATTTAAAAATAATGTACACTTGACTGACTGCTTCACTTCCACTTTAAACATTCTATTAATTAAATGATATTGAAAATCGAGGTTTCTAAAATATACTAAGCAGTACATAATGACAGTAAATGTCTCAGTAGTACTGAATCAACATATTAGAATAATCTTGCGTATAAAGTGACACTGAAGAATTGAATAAAACATTTTGAAATATATAATTTAAACAATGATTTCATAATATTACAGTTTTTAAATGTGAAGGTTTTTGTAAAACATAAACTCTGCCCCTTGAAGTGCACTTTATCACAACTGCATAATTTATATGCAATGTACAGTGAGATCATCCAGAACAGCAATCTGAAATGGACTGTTTTGACAAAAAAACAGTTTCTCTGTCTGTATGCTTGAGCGGCTCTCATGCCCTCTTTCACAGCTACACGATTCACTGTGTTCAACATGCTGTACATCAAACGGCACGACTCAAATCACTCCTGATCACCATGTCAAAACATTACAGGCGCACACAGATATAACACAGCACATAGCTTCTGTTCCGGTGGATGCTTTAGGGCTGTTTTTCCAGCCATGCGCCACCTGAGGCTTTACTATCGTGTCAAAAAGACTGCAATCTGCTCTCTATGCTGGAGCTGAAGGGCTCATACAGACTGCAAATGCACCTGTATCACATCTCTCTCTCTCTTTCTCTCTCTCGCTCTCTCTTTCCGAATGGGCAAAGGCAGGTCAGGATTCAGGGATTTAACAGCGGCATGTGGAGCCAACAGAGCCATTGGACACCTTCAGAAAACTGCACATCTGCTGTTGAGATGAAGCTGCAGGGCGGCTGGGGATTCGTGTACAAGGGCATTGAAGGTCAATTTGGGGTTTCTCCATCTCACTCATATGAGAACATATTTTCCTGTTCTCGTGAATGAGTGGACTGCCATTCAGTACATCTGCATGGCTCAAAGTGTTGCACATTACTGTACAGCAGCTGACTGCTTCTATTTTGTTAGGATGCTCATTTGAAATATTTAAAGTGATACACAAGAAATTGTGTACTAATTTGAAATGTAGCACCACAAACTATATGAAGATATCAAGGAAGGGAAATGAAATCACTTTCACCAAAATAACCAATCACTGCCACTAATATAATGAAATATACTGCAATACACTAATAAAATATCCCATAATTAACAGTTTCTGTATTTCGTGATTCACAAGTTTTTTCAGTGATTTTGGTTATGAATTGCGTTGTCGACTTTTGATGTTGAAAATTTAACTGTTAAGTTTAACAAAGTGACTTTTAGCAGTTTGAAACAATACACCCACTGGCCACTTTATTAGGTACACCTTACTAGTGCCAAGTTGGACCCCCTTTTGCCTTCAGAACTGCCTTAATTCTTCTTGGCATAGATTCAACAAGGTACTGGAAATATTCCTCAGAGATTTTGTTTCATATTGATGATAGCATCGTGCAGTTGCTGCACATCCATGAATTAAATCTCCCATTCCACCACATCCTAAATGTGCTCTAATGGATTGGTGACTGTGGAAATCATTTGAGTACAGTGAACTCATTGTCATGTTCAAGAAACCGGTTTGAGATGATTTGTGCTTTATGACATGATACATTATCCTGCTGAAAGTAGCCATCAGAAGATGGGTACACTGTGGTCATAAAGGGATAGACATGGTCAGCAACAATTCTCAGGTAGGCAGTGGCGTTGACACTAAAAATATTCCCCACACCTTTACACCACCACCACCAGCCTGAACCGTTGATACAAGGCAGGATCCATGGATCCATGGCAGGATCCATGTTTTTATGTTGTTGACCCCAAATTCTGATCCTGCCATCCGAATATCACAGCAGAAATCGAGACTCATCAGACCAGGCAACGTTTTTCCAATCTTCTATTGTCCAATTTTGGTGAGCCTGTACAAAGTGTAGCCTAAGTTTCCTGTTCTTAGCTGACAGGGGTGGCACCTGGTGTGGTCTTTTGCTGCTGTAGCCCATCCACATCAAGGTTCAATATGTTGTGCATTTAGAAATGCTCTTCTGCATACCTCGGTTGTAACGAGTGGTTATTTGAGTTACTGTTGTCTTTCAATCAGCTTGAACCAGTCTGGCCATTCTCCTCTGACCTCTGCCACCAACAAGGCATTTGCGCCCACAGAACTGTCACTCACTGGACATTCTCTGTAAACCCTAGAGATGGGTGTGCATAAAAATCCCAGTAGATCAGCAGTTTCTGAAATACTCAGACCAGCCTGTCTGGCACCAACGACCATAATAAAGTCCCTTAAATCGCCTTTCTTCCCCATTTTAATGCTCGGTTTGAACTGCAGCAGATCGTCTTGACCATGTCTACATGCGTAAATGCATTGAGTTGTTGCTTTGTGATTGGCTGATTAGAAATTTGTGATAACAAGCAGTTAGACAGGTGTACCTAATAAAGTGACCAGTGAGTGTATATTGTATAAGAAATAGTGAATTAAATCAAAAGTTAAGGAAAAGTACTCACAGTTTATTACCAGGTTTTTTTTTAAAACATGATTTACATAAAACATGATTTACACTTCCTAATAATTAACACCTACCCAGGCAAAATATCACTTCAAACTATTAAAAATGTAAATAAATTTCACTTTTCAACACCAGTAGTTGTTGGAGGATAGATCAAGTTCCCATGATGCAATTTAAAAACCTAAAAAGGGGGAATATATAAAGCACAAAATATGCTAATGTTATAATTGTATGTAATTACTACTGATAATTTGAGTGGGTTTTTATTTTTAATTAGCACGGTTTTCTTTTAAGATACAATTAAGCAGCCTCATGCCTGTCGTTTTGTTCTTTTAAAAAAAAATGATTCTCTCCAATACACTCAGTCATTTATAGTAATACTTCATTCGTCCCCCTGTAATTCCCCCCTTAAAATGTTAAAATTTATATGAGGTAATGGAGGGTATGTACACTGCAGCTACATTTGGTTGTCAAATTTACTTATGTTTAGAATCAGATTATCATTCTTTCAGCCCAGACTGTGCAGAATTGAATTTAAATTTAATCAAATGAAATGAATTTAAATCCGGAAGATAAATAATTATGATCAATGGAATGGAAACAGCTTCAAATACTCTTTCATGGATCAGTATCAGCCATTCGTGATCCAACTTCAGAGAGGGGCAGGCTGAGCAACAGCTCATTATCATTTAAAGAGACGTGTTTTTTAAAGGCAGGGCAAAAAAATGTACAGTATTTATTTACACTACAACTGAAAAATGTTAACCAATAGACTTTTCACTAAGACCCTATAGAATCAAATCAACTTGTGAAAATGGCCATCTGGTCTCACCATTAATGGCTATTTCACACTATATCAACACAAGCAGTAGAAGTCATTTGTTGAATCAGTGTGTTGCTCTTGTTGGCACTTGGTACAATTCAACACGTTCAATTAGTGTTTATCAGGTTCTAGAATGTCTGATTGTAGCCTGCAGATTGTCTGTATTGTATTAGTGGGCTGAATTAGTCTTAACAGAATGACAATCTTCAGCCTGGGGATCAAGATCAGTGCAGACAGAGCCAAATCACAATCAGACCAATTTATTAAAATTCACATGTTTCTTAAAAGATGCCCAAATTATGTCCTGTTATATTATCAAAATGTCACAGAGACTCTCAGAAAATGCCTCCATCCCACTTTTGGTTTCTATTTCAGGCTCTTCTTCAGTCAGTGGCATATTTTCAACAAAACAATGTAATTTCCCCACACAAAGAGCTGCAATCCATCAAAAAGCAGAGAGAAGCGAGTATGTTCTGAGCTCTTGCTGGAGCTCTTTCCTACTCCTCATTCTGACAATGAAATATAAGCTTGATCGGCCACTTGTAGCCACCGTAACCCTATTCATCAAGAACATCATAGGAAAAGAAAGTAAGTACCTGACAAACATTAATACAATCGACTTAAAATGAGACCACATCACCAAACTGTAAACATCTATTTTTTATATTAGTACAGTTTTTTCCTAATCGAAAATATGTGAATTTACTTTCTTATTTAAGACAAATAATAGACACTACCCTACACCTACATATAATGTTATCAAATACCCAGCACATGAACAGAAAACAGAGGACGTATTTTGGGATTTCTGTGTATTCTGCCCGGAGATGGTGAGATAGAGAGAGAAAGAAAGGAATATCGGGACCGCAGCCAAGTGTGACAGTGGCGTTCACATTTCTCCAGAAGCCTCTGCGGGCTGAAACTCTGAGCTGAATGCTGAACACCTCTGTGCCGCACTGCCGCTCCACCCCGCCAAGATAATAAAAACCAACCTCTAAGCTGAGGACAATGCAAAGGCCTCCGCCATGCAGAATTAACGGCAGCCGATAAACTATGGCGGATCCACAGTCACGAGCTCTTCACTGCTTCTCCACTGTAATTGAGCTTTTTACCCACGGTGCCTATGAAAAATGATTTGTAAACAATATGACCTTTCCGTAAATCCCATCCTTCACTCTAAGTGTGGGCTTAGTCTAATAACAGCCATGTAAAGAGGGGTTTATGAACCGTAATGTCTTCATGATAAATTAGACTAGGGTCTAATACCAACGCAATCTCGCGGCAAATTGTAACTTTTTGATTTAGTGGCTAATTCGTATGAATTCGTACGATCTAATTTGTGCAAATTAGTACGATTTGCTCATCACCCAATGATGGTTGGGGTTAGGGGTGGGGTTAGGTGCCACGCCTCCTTTTTAAAATCATACATTTTCATACGACTCAACTCGTACGAATTCGTACGAATTAGCCACTAAACTTACAAAACGTAAAATACTTACGTTTCCTCGTGAGATTAGGCTGTCTAATACGTTTAATAGGACCTTTTACATTGATAAAAATAGATATAAATGTATTTTATTTATTACATGGCTGTCTGGAATACTTGATGATGATTGGCCATGAGTCGCTACATTCCAAGGTATGTTATTCCCAGATAACAACCGCTGACACGAATAACAGAGGAATTTACTGGATAACATACATGGGCTGTATATCATAAAGGCTGCATCCAGATACTATTAGGATGTGGATGCACAGGGGTGCTATTTTTGAATGTGTCAGTGTTTACAAATAGATTACATCAAAAAGGACACGAGTAATCTTGACAAACTGCACTGATTGTAACTAATTGTTGTATCAATTGGAAGCTTATAAAGAATGTATTTGCTAAGTTTGTGTAAGTTGTACAGAACACGCCTATTAGATACATACTTATCATTGTAATAACGAGACACACATGCATTCAATGCTGTATATTTCCTTGTATAGACTAATTTCACGCGGCCGCCATTATTAACAGCGAAATCGAGGCTGCGGTGGGAAGAAACCCGGAAGTATAGACTGAGTCACACAGGAATGTTGTGTACCTGGCTGTATATCTTATCAGCAAAGAGAAAGTGACACAAATTTATGATTTCAGCGCCTTCCGAGTGACCCTAAGGTCCGTTCTGAATGAATAGTGAAAATAAAAAGGGATATTTGACCTCATTTTCAGCTAAGTTAAGGGAAATGGCACTACTTAGCTAACGTTTTCTTTCCCAAACACACATTTTAGATGCCATTCATCAAACTCAAGTTAATGAACTGAGTCTTTTTCTATATTAGACTAGTCACGATACAAAATTTCCGTAATGAAATATAAAAAACGCCAATTTCTCGTTAACATTTAAGACACTGTTCATGGAGTTCTTAAACAGTGCTGATTGGCCATTGTGTTCACGTGCTCAACAGAAATCACTCTGATTGGCTGTGAAGCCAGGTCATCAGTTCACCTCACCGCTGTTTACTGAATGCAAACACAGACGAGCGATCCGCTGATGAAACGACTGATCTTCATGGCTTTAAAACGCCCCAATATCCGTCTATGTGTGTTTTCAATCTGTGAAGAGCAGGAAGCTGATAACCTTCACAGTCATTCAGTTGAGCACTGGTGAATACTACGGCAAATCAGCGGTGTTTATGAGCACGCTCAGCGGCGCGTAAATGTTAGCGGCAAATTGACGTTTTTAAAACTTCCGTACCGGGACAAAACTGTTAAAGACAACACGAAGATGTGCTACAGAGGACTGCACTGTTTTATCACTCACCGGGTTACATAGGCTGAAGCAGGGAAGCGTCCCCACGGTGTTTACCTGCTGCCCTGGACTGAAGTCTAAGAGGACACTTAAGCGTATCACTCTTAAAGAGATTGTGATGTTGTTTGACGCCTAATATGCTTTTAATTGTTTAAATTAAACTGAACGGAATGATATTAAAGTGATGTTTACACCATTTCTGCATTTTGAAGTCACAGCAACAGCTGGAGGTTTGTAGTACACAGCGTGTTATTGCAATGTTTACAGTGCTGATCCTATACTTCCGGCTTTCTTCCCACTGCAGCCTCGCTTTCGTGTTCTAAAATGGCGGTCGCGTGAAATAAGCGTATAGTCCTCAAAACAACATCACTATAGAGGACATTTAGTCCAATGACACAATAGTGTTGAATTATGAATGGTTATTCCTTTTGTCACCATTTCATCCTGGAAATGCATTGTTTACAACAGAGTTTACTATGTTACTTACGTGCAAAAATGGTGTCTCAGTAGTAAAAAGCAAGCTGATGTCATAGCTTACAGTGTTACAAATAAAATGGAAACCTATTGTAAAGTTTGACCACTTGCACATGTCTTCTTACATCTGTAAACTGAGAGAAGAAACCAACAAATGCTTCTCAAAGAAAGAATTACCATGGATCATGTAAATAACAAATAATTGATGGTAAACAAATAAATGCAAAACAGTGAGCCTATAAGCAAAAGGGCAAAATCAACATTAGCTTGGCTTTTTAGAGATTCAAATGCTCTTAAAATCAGCCCAGATATTTACTTATTTCTAAATATGTAACCAGATATTTTACTTTGTTTATCTTGGGTATTTTAAGATATCTACCATATTTAAAAACGTCACGCAAACCTTTTCCCCATTATGTAAATTGATGCTACAAACCACATGCAGAGGGACAGAGCACAAGCACAACCAAAACAGTGTATGCAGAGTTATTTATTAACTACTTGATAGGCAAATGTTTAATTGTGTACCTTCCTTTGTGCAATACTCTTTAGTTGTAGAACACTACAGTATTAAGTAATTTTTTATATATTGTTCTATAGTTGTTTCATTGACATAGCAACTATACAATTACCACAATAGAGTAGTTCAGGTACTTTACTATAGGCAAAGTCCCTTTAAGGCATAGGTCTCAAATTCTATTCCTGGAGGGCCACAGCGCTGCACAGTTTTGCTTCAACCCTAATCAAACATAGCTGATCCAACTAGGCAAGGTGTTCAAGGCTACTAGAGACTATTAAGCAGGTGTGAGTTGAAGCTGGTTGGAGCTAAATGCAGAGTTGCAAACTTCCAGGAATTGAGTTTGATACCATTGCTTTAAGGCAAATAATTTCCCTCAACGGCCATCTATAAAACTCCTCTCGGGCTAATGCTCATGCACACTCGAAATGAACAAGATCACGACACCAACCTCATTTATGGCCGTTCTACACATTATCATCATCTGGATAATGCTTCATAGTAATTCACAACTTGGTCTTAACGGTGAATCTCCTCCAGAAATGACTGTGACTCTTTGTTTACAAGTTTGTGGCCGTTTGAGTAGTTGCTGTCATGTGATGTGCGTTTGACAGGATGTTTTTCATACAGATTACAAAACCAAAAAAAACTTTTGTTTTCAAGTGGAATTGGTTAATTTAAAAATAGAGGTTTTGAGCTTTATGTGGATATATTTCTTATGTCTGTGAAGCAAGTATTCGCTGACATTCCAGTGTGCTTACTGACCACAAAAAAATGTAGTAAAAAACAGTCTATATCAATCGATGATTGACTCCTGTACTAGTAGGTGGAGCTTCATTTGCCATATTGACCATTACACTTTTTTCCTATTCAAAACTATACGTACAAAAATGTCTTGTGTATTCTACAGTCTTTGCTATAGGCCTAGTATGGTTAAAGGTGCAGTATGTAAGTTTGACACCCAGTGGTTGAACTAGGTATTGCAGTCCTGAATCATAATAAAGGTACGCCGGGTTGCCAGTTTGAGTGATTTTAAACTGTGTTCTAAATAAAAGCAACGACACGCGATTGAGGGAATATTCTCCATATTAAAAGGAGTTTTGGTTCTAACCAACACCTCGAATTGATTTATTAGAAGCGGCTTCTATTTCTCACAGCTGAACAACAGAAACCTATGACAGATCACCTCAGGTAAGCCTCGTGTGTTTTATTCAGTGCTAAATGCTAACAATGCGAGTTTGAATGCATTTTACATGACGTGTATTACCATATACTGAAAGCAGAAAGTTCACTTCACCTTTAATGATGTTAAAGAGGGTTAACATGTATTATTCTAAACCTTACCGTTTTGTGAGTGAGTGCATATTCTGTGCTTCTGAAAGGCTGTATTTAAATTTCTGCCGTGTTTTGTGGTGCAAACAGCCAAATGGCTCATCACTCATAACAATCTCGTCACAGCGTGTTGTTAGGACACGCGATGTAACCTGCTCACATTCCTAATATTTATGTCATTTGCTAATTAACGTCATGTGGAACTGAATCTGTCTCATTTTGACATCTGATACTTTCCACTACACTGTAGCATTTCGCTCATGGACGCATGCTTTCAGAGTCTTTCTGAATGAATGAATAAATGAATGAAATATGCTGTTTTCCAACAAGGCAACCCGGGGTGCTGAATTATAATTAGCTAAACTGGCATGTGCATGTGAAAATTACCTAAACAAAGACATCGTTCCGGCACGGAAAAAAACATTTTCAAAGCAGAATATCTGACTTCAGCATTGTTTGTCAGTTAAACAAGTATGTTCACTTGGGATGTTTCTTAAATATCTGCACACTATTATTGTAGTTTTATGCTTTAGAAGAGTCAAAAACTTACATACAGCACCTTTAAAAAAAAATATTAGTATAATTTTTTTATACTAGTTACTAGTTTTACTAATTAGCTTAATAAACTATTATAGTATTTACTATAAATTACTATAGTACTATAAATGACTTCTGTATTTATGTGATTTATACCATATTTCAAAGGAGATATAAATAGAAAATAACCACATATGTTGGACATGATCCTTATATTATGAAGAGGGCCGAGTTTTCTACTGAACTAAAATATATTTGCCTGTCATCGAGACGGTAGATACTATTTAAGCTATATATGTTACATGAAAAAATAGGTTCTATAGTGTTTGGAAGCATACCATAGATAATTACTTGAATTAAACTGTCATACTGTAGTAATTATATTGTTGCTGTGGAACGACACAACTGTAGTAATAAACAAATTATTCAGTAGGCTTCAGTTTCTACGTTATAACAATAACCACAGTTTACACTAGCGTTACAGTATTTATTACAGTTTATCGGTTTACTATTAGCAAAGAGTTGCACACATTATACACTTTACTATGTGGTTAAAAAACATGTTTAGTTTTACTATAGACCTCATTATTTTTGTAAGGGGTGAAAACTGCTCCACAATAATAAACGTCTAGTTTTGCTTGCAAGGGTTGCATTTTTTTTTTTCTGTCGCTGAACTTACCATTAACAAACATTCACCACTGCTGCGTATCTCAATGTTTACATCACGGCTGCCAAAACCCCAGTAAAGACTTATTGCAAAACAAGATGGAGGTTTCCTTACAATGATTACATGCATTCAAAAAAAGTTTGTACACATGTACAGTATGTATTGAATGAATGTTTATTACATGGCGCCTTTTGTTCCGTTTTTCAGCCAGTTTCTTGAACTTTCTGTAACGCCACGCCAGCAGAGGGAGCCCTCGCCCGACTACTGACTCAGCTCCGCTCCCTCTGTGGTTACTTCCTGTTTGTGCTGTATTTCAGTGAGAGCTCAGGCCATGCTTCTTTGCGAAGTATTGCAAGTTTACCTGCCTTACCAAGCGTTTGTTCCAAGTGACTCCATGACCGCTATCCTGTGTATGACCCTGCCTGCCTTGATCACGTACGTTCTCTGTCTTTGCCCTTTTGATCTGATTTGGACTGATTGTTGTTGTACTGAACTCCTGCCTGCCTTATCACTACGTCTTCTGGATTTGCCCCTGTGTTTGTCGATTGGATTGGACTGCTTTCCTGTTGCTGACTATTTGCCTGTTTACACGTTCATGTCTCTGCCTAAGCCCCTTATATGGATTCTGCATATGGATTTTAACGTTGTCTCAGCCTCCTCGTTACACTTTCCCCCCTTTATGAGCAAAAACTTTTGGAAAGCTATAAAAGCGGTTCGGCATTTCTTATATTGGCCGATTTAAACAACAATAAAGAATAAAACAAGCATTTTGATGTTCTGATAGCAATTTCTATGTAGAAGAATCCCTTCCTGCCCTCCATCTGAGTCTCGCTCGTCATCAATGACGTCATGTGAAAACAACCTTTAAAATGTACATTTTTCTCTGTAAATTGCTACATACTGAAACATTGTCTCTTAATCTTTCTGAAATTTCTGTTTTAGTAAATCTATTTAGGTAGCACTGCACCTCTGTGCAGCATTAAAACACTCTCTACATCCTTCACTTTGATGCAGCTTCTGAACAGAGTACAATCATTCCAGATAGGCTAATTTAACCCAAATATAATTGGCTCATAACGCAGCGAGGGGTCCTTGCTTATTGGCTGCGGGGGTGTCCTGATGTGTGCCTGTGCTCCGCCTCATAAATACCGTCTACATTATGCATGCATTATACTGCATTGTGCTCGTATACGTTTGGATATTAGTTCACAGGATTCAGAGATGTATCTCACAGGGAGAAGCGTTATCTAATACAGAGAGCGAAAGATTCGATTTTCCCCGAGCCTCAGGTGTCAGAATACAGCTTCAGTCAAGTCTCGCATGGTTTCCCCAGATTAGCAGTGACTGAATAATTATTTTAACAATGGCACCGAGACATTGTTACTACTGTATATTCACCTCACGAAACACATCTTTTCTTTCTTCAGCTCTGACTAAAATGAACACTTCTTACTCTGCTATTGTAAATATTCAATGCAAATAATGATGTACAACTGTGTTGGGTCCGGTTGTGATGTGCGGCGTGTTTTATGATGTGTACCGTTTTGCATATTTCATTAGTTTCTTAGGCCATAACAGAATAGCTGGAGGCCAACGGCAGCCCCGACACACACCATTAAAATGCAAATCAAGCCCCTTAATATAAAACTGAGATCTATATTGCCATAGACCCTTGGAGGTGAACATTCAACAAATCACCTCTAGGCTCATTTAGCATTGTGTTACTCAGTAAGGCTATCCTGTTCATTGCTTCACCCTAGAAAACTTGTATGACCAGTGTGTTATTACCCATGAGCATTTATTTACTTGCAGACGCCGGATACTGGTGTTTCACAATCATCAGTGTGTGCTAACTCTGCTACGTTATGCTAACAAACAAAGTGCTTAGCTAATATGATGTAGCATGTTTTACTTGGATGGCTGTCAGTTTGTATAAAGGCTGCCAGCTTGAAGCAGGTGGAAGAGATTGTAGAGTGCGCTGCATAAGGACTCTTAATAGGTGACAATTTAACAGAGGACCAAAGTGACAGGCAGTGTTCATCAGCAGAAATTAGGCTAATGGGTTAGCAGTTCTTGGTTTTCCTCCCAGTATGATGCATGACTCGGGTCAACAAACACCTGTGGGTTAAGGTTTAGTTTTAACAGACTGTGGATAGTTCAACCACAGAAAATCAATATTCTGTCAATGTTTACTAACCCTAATGTTGTTGTAAAGGTGAACACAAAAAATGACAAATAGGCACCATACAAATAACACTTAAGGCTTTCTGAAGCCACACAAAATATTTATTTTACACAAAGAAAACGATAATTATTTGCAGAGAATTTTGTAATGTGTTTGAAATGTGAGATTTCTGGAAAAGAGCTTTCTTATGTCCATTGTGATTTGATTTGTTTTGAAAACACTGACAATGTTTAATACCGTGTTGCTTGGTTTACATGAATATGTAGACAAATGACCAGTTTGTAAACATTCAGGATGTGAGCGCAGCAAGGTTGCAGAAATTTTTTTTTGCAGTATTTTGTTTTCGCGAATCCGTAAGAGGCCGCTGTGAGCTCTTTTTTATATCTCAAATGTCTCTCGCGAGTGTCGTTCGCGCCCGTGCTGTTCTCGCGTAAACCCACCAGAGTCCATCCGTCCGTCTGACTGAATGATTGACTGGGCGACCGGCCAATAGGCTGAACCACCCTCCTCCTTCCCTAAACCCAACCAATTTTACCGATTGACCCACCCACCCACATACTTCCCTAAACCCAACCAACGGTTTACAAAAGTCGTCCAGAAAAAGAAAAGCTCTCGTTTGATTTTTACCACGTTTTCGGATTTTACCACATTCTCAGCCTGTTATTCACTCGTTCATGTTTTTTTTTTTGGATTCTGTTTTTGTCTTACCTGATTTCTGGAACCGCTCTTCCCTGGACTCGAACCTGGTCGTTGTCGTCATGGTCAACTTCTTTCTGCGTCTCAAGTCCGCCGATGTACACAACGAGCTAACTGGACAAACTTGTTGTGGCGGGAAAGGCCTCCACACGGAGGTAAGCGGTCAGCCGGTAAGCGCCATGTATAAATGGCGTCATACCGCCCCGTAGCTTTCCTTTAAAAAAAATGAAATGTAGCCATACGTACCTCCAGCTACATAATTCGCGGTCTCCAGAAGCGTACATGGGACTACGTTTTTAGAATGAGCCTGTGTTGAAAAACCGGGAGCACTAGCATTTACAGCAAGGGAATGACATCCGATACGGTACAGAGTTTTTGTTGTATTAGAGATAAGTTATATTGATTACATATTATAAATATTATTTACATAATGCTTTCAGCGTATTATAACAGCTTGTCACCCAGTGATAAGCACAGTTATTCTGCAAAATTAACATTAAAGTGAGCGCGTTTGTCTGACAGGTCCATTTGCGATAGCACCCTCCCAATGGATATTGGATAAGACGAAATGGTTAAGCATCCAGCCCCAAATATACAACTAGCTCATTGAAACTCCAAGTGATTTTACAAGAGAGAAGTTAAAGGCCTACACGTCTTTGGATGCCAACAATTTTGTTCTGTGTGGTCATGTGCAAGAAGTAATGTTCCATGATTAGGTTCTGCCTAGCCAAAGACAAGGAAAGAAGCCGGAGCTATACAAGGCCTGGGTAATCATCAATGTGCAAAACAACTGCATTCTGACAATGAACTGCACCTGTACGGCAGGGTATGTGAACTTACATTTATACATTTCATTCTAAGCATTCAGTGTCTGCAGTTTAATTCACCATATTTAACTGTTTTTGCTGAAATCATTGCTGCAATCAAAAATGAATAATGTGTATGATTCAGCATAGCGTGAACTTACCTGATATTAAATGAGAACTGCAGAGTCAAGCATTTTTAATTAGATCCTCACTCCATTCAGCTCCCTTTTAGCCAAAGACATCTGCGGTTGGCATTAAAAGCAGTGTGGTAAAAGTTAAGTTTTCTATTTTTGGACTTTGGCATCCTACCGCACAACACGACATGTTTGCTATTGCAACTGGTCTTTTTTTTGCAACCGGGAACCCATGTGACGTCATGTGGGACGTAGGTTGGTAATTCCTCTATTCCCTAAAGTGTTTTAAGAATAAACATGTCCTCATATGACCGGCAGCTAGCTCTCTGCAACTTTCACATGTTTGCTCACTGAACCTAAGCAGGGCTGCGTCAGGTTAGTACCTGGATGGGATGGGAGACAACATGGGAAAGCTAGGTTGCTGCCGGAAGTGGTATTAGTGAGGTCCTCACCTGTGGTCTGTGTGGGTCCTAACGCCCCAGCATATTGATGGGGACACTATACTGCTCAGTGAGCACTGTTTTTCGAATGAGATGTAAACTGAGTTCCTGACTCTCTGTGGTCGTAAAAAATTAAAGTAATGTGCAATCAAAAATGCTCTTCAACCATTTCAGTTAGTTGCCAAGGCAACCGTTTTTGGTTTGTTTTAAGTTCATATAATATTAATATTCTAATTAATTTCAGCTTTAGCTTAATTAAGATTAAAAAAAATAGTTCCACTTTTGGCTAATATGAATCAATCATAATTGGGATTGCTCCAGTTTTTGAGTTGATAAATACTTCAGTGATTCCAAACCTTTTCCTCCATTCATCATACAGAACCATCATACAGCACATTACACTGTAAAAGATTTCAATCTACTTCAACCTATTATTATTTCTCTTAAATGTAAAATTTTTGGGAAGTGCCAAATACATCCCAGGAGGCACGTTTTTTTTGTTTTTTTTTGCAATTTTTGTTTTCGCGAATCAACCAGAGGCTGGTGTTTACACTTTTTCAGATCTCAAATTTGACCCACCCTCCTTCTTCCTTAAACCCAACCAATAGTTTTTTTTTTAAAAGCACTGATTGACCCACCCACCCACTTCCCTAAACCCAACCAACAGTGTTTCCAAAAGAAATCCAGAAAAAGAAAAGCCACCTGATTTTTACCATGTTTTCAGATTTTACCACATTCTCACCATGTTATTTACTTGTTAATTTTTTTTTTACTGCTTTCTGGAACTGTTCTGGAACCGCCCCAGTATATTGATGGGGACACTATACTGCTCAGTGAGCACCGTTTTTCGAATAAGATGTAAACTGAGGTCCTGACTCTCTGTGGTCGTTAAAAAATCCCATGATGTCTTTCAAAAAAGCATTTAATATCAGCATCCTGACCAAATTTGCCCACTGGCCTCTGTCCATCATGGCCTCCTAACCATCCCCGTAATTGGCTTCATCGCTGTCTCCTCTCTAATCAGCTGGTATGTGGTGTGGCGGTCAACAGTTTTTTAAAAGCACTGATTGACCCGCCCACCCACTTCCCTAAACCCAAGCAACAGTGTTTCCAAAAGAAATCCAGAAAAATAAAAGCCACCTGATTTTTACCACGTTTTCAGATTTTACCACATTCTCACCCTGTTATTTACTTGTTATTTTTTTGTTTGTTTTTTTACTGCTTTCTGGAACTGTTCTTCGGCAAACTCGAACCTGCGTCTCAAGTCCACCGATATACGCGGCAAGCTATTGGACAAACTGGTAACACTGGGAAAGCTCTGCATATGGAGGTAAGCGGTCAGCTGGTAAGCGTCACACCGTAGTGTTCGATGTAAAGACTAAAATGCAGCCATACATATCTCTGGCTACATAATTCGCGATCTCCAGAAATGTATATAGTGCTACATTTTCAGAAGGAGCCTATGTTGGGCATTTCCAAGGGAAAATTACTGCTGCTTTTGCCCTTGCCATCTGCCTGTTTGCATTTGTTTTCTAGAAACAACTATGATATAATATACCATGAATTTGTGTTACACTAAATGTTGACTGGATTTGAAAATGACCATTTAATGTTTTTGTATTACATTTTTAAAGACTTACTGTACAATACTTTACCATTTAGATTTTATTACCAATATTTATTACATATTATTTACAGTGTTACCTTTGCTGATCTATTCTTGTAAAGTTTGCTTGTGTGTTATTTTATACTTCTCTCAAAAAGAGTTATTATCATCTCAGCTAAATTGGAGACCTAACAGATCTTTAATCATGACAAAGTTCTCAATTAAGAGTAATACTAAGTGACAAGTGTTGAGACAGCTGCTCAGGCTGAGAATGGGTTTGTGAGGGGAAATATAGTCTGTCTGTGACCAATGAGACACTTCATAAATTAGTGAGGAATTAACTGGACATCAAGAGCAGGTTTGCTGGAGCTTTCAGACCTCTGTCTGTGGTTTATGAGGCCTGGGGTCATTATGGCCAAGAGAATGGCAGACTCTGTGCAAATAAATAGAGGGCAGGACTGTGAAACTGTTTGAGGCTAGATGTGTTGCGTACATCACTGTGTGTATATAATACACACTTTTAGGACTGTGTATAAATCTGTGTTCACCAGCTTCATTAAACACATTAATTTGTGCATGGTTCTTGTTTTTTTTTTGGTGCAGAAAAACACAAACTTGGACCTTGGACTTAGTTCCAGCCTGAAAGACTATGTGCAATATTTGGTTTGTTGTTGAGGTTAGATTTTGAGATTACAGATTCAAACGTTAACCACTATTGTTCAGAGAAACGTCAAAAATTCTATAAAGTCAAATATGAATCTATCTGATTTTTTCATTGACAAATTACTGGACCTGTTTTTCAGAAAATTTCAGAAGTCAGAATAATTTTCTGAAATATGTCCTATATATGCATATATACAGTGCTCAGCATAATTGAGTACACATTTTGAAAATGAATATTTTTATCCATTTCTCAGTGCATATAGGCAATGTATTTTGGTGGATTTAAGCAAAACAGATTTATTAAACAGATATATTTATTAAAATAATATTTTAGTCACCAAACATATTTAGAAATTGAAATATAATACAAGTAATTTCAAACAAAATATTGAAAAAAAATTACAACCTACAAAATTTCAACTAAATTGTTAAATTTTTATTTATTTTTTTGCTACTTTAGATTTTTCCTCTTTTTAAAATTTGTATTTAATATTTTTCTATAATATATAAATTTGGGTGTACAAATTATTGGACCGTTATCGAAGTTATTTTGTTAAATAAGCTCCAGATTTGGCTTCAGTACTGACTAATCTAATGTATATGCACAAATATTGTAAAGCTTCCTATTAAAAATATGAATTTAAAAGATAGATTTGTAAGGGGTGTACTTACATGTGCTGAGCGCTGTGCACATTATATAAATATTAAAAAATAATAAAATAAAAAATATATATATACAGTTGAAGTCAGAATTATTAGCCCCCTTTGAATTTCTTTTTTCTTTTTTTAAATATTTCCCAAATGATGTTTAACAGAGCAAGGAAATTTTCACAGTATGTCTGATAATATTTTTTCTTCTGGAGAAAGTTTTATTTTGGTTGGAATAAACATAGCTTTTAATTTTTTAAACACCATTTTAAGGACAACATTATTAGCCCCTTTAGGCTAATTTTTTTCTCGATAGTCTACAGAACAAACGATCGTTATACAATAACTTGCCTAATTACCCTAACCTGCCTAGTTAACCTAATTAACCTAGTTAAGCCTTTAAATGTCACTTTAAGCTGTATATAAGTGTATTAAAATATCTAGTGAAATATTATTTACTGTCATCATGGCAAAGATAAAATAAATCAGTTAATAGAAATGAGTTATTAAAACTATTATGTTCAGAAAAGTGTTGAAAAAATCTTATTTCCATTAAACAGAAATTAGGGAAAAAAATAAACAGGGGGCCTAACAATTCAGGGGGGCTAATAACTCTGACTTCAACTGTATATATATATACAGTATACACTGTAAAATCCAGTAAGTTAAGGCAACTCAAACAATTTAAGATTGCTACAAACCGTTCGAGTTAAAAAAAACAATCTATATGAGTACTGTGAACTTACTCCATTTACACTGAAGTACTGAAGTATTTAATTAACTTATTACCTTCAACACTGAGTTCAAAACTCTCTTCAAAAATAGTTTATTTTTAAATTTGTTTAATGCCCTCTCTATTGATGAAAACGGCAGCATTTTACATGGTTTATTACTTAGGTAAAATATGTAACTTTTTAAAAGCACATATACAGTAGGTCCTGTTGTTAAATCCTTTCAATTTTTTTTGTCATCTTTAAAAAAGCCAAGCAAGTGTTGAGTTGTGATTTACTATGGACTATTTTATTTTTACCTGTTTTATTTGTTTTTAGAACAAGCTCTTTGCTGTTTAGCATAAGATCAATATTTGTCACTCAATGGCATTCATGCAATTTTAGACAAAAATCCATCCTGACTGCTCGAAAATATACTGTACACTTTTTATAAGCTTTCCATAGTGTTTCAGTGAAAGAAAAAACTATGGTTTGGAAGATTATTATCAATTTCTTCATTTTGAACAAAATAAGTATATTGTGTTCCATTAAATATTTCTTTTAGTGAATCAGGTGATAAAGCTATGTAGAACTTTTTCGGAAAATAAATTATGCTAAAAAACTAATACCCTTTTCTGTATTTTGGCCGGCAACATGGTGGCTCAGTGGTTAGCACTGTCACCTCACAGCAAGAAGGTCGCTGGTTCCAGTCCCAGCTAGGGTAGTTGGCATTTCTGTGTGGAGTTTGCATGTTATCCCCATGTTGGTGTGGGTTTCCTTTGAGTGCTCCGGTTTCCCTCACAGTCCAAAGACATAGGTTGATATAGCTTAATTGAATACATTAAATTGTTCGTAGTGTATGTGTGTGAGTGTGAGAGTGTATGGATGTTTCCCAGTACTGGGTTGCCGTTGGAAGGGCATAAATTGTGTAAAACGTGCTGAATAAGTTGGTGGTTCATTCCACTGTGGCAACCCTTGATGAATACATGGACTAAGCCGAAGGAAAATAAATGAATGCATTTTGGCCATTTAGTGCCTAATGTATAAAATTGTATTTAAAAAATCAATTGATTGATTCATTTATTGATTGAAAATGACAATTGTCATCTCTATATGAACTACAAAAAATATATAATCTGTAAATGTTATACTTTTGATAGATTTCTTTCTGTCTGTCTGTAAAAACAAAAAAATAACAATAAAGCTCAGATGACAGATTACTGCAGAACAAGCAAATTACTTAATCAATAAAAACGGCTTCACACAGCCAAATTACACCGGTAGTTTTTAATTTATTTGCAGCCCTCTAACAGAAAGGCATGGCTCATTTTACATGATAACAGACTAATCATGCTAGAGTTCTGTTTAAATAAAGTCAACAATAAAACATCCTATCGATCCATCTACTGTATTGTATGCTGAATATGAAAACACATGTACTGTGGGGGGGGGGGGGGGGGGGGGGGGGGGGAATGCCACAAAGGATTGTTAAGCTTTGCAGATGTTTTAAGTCAGAGTTGCCCAAAGCACATCTCCTGCTCAATTTAAGGCTTTTCATGATACATTTATGTCAAGATTCATGATTAGAGCTCTCTTGTGATGCTTTGGGGTGTAAACGGAGCTGTTTCTGTGAGAAGCTAATAGAAGGAGGAAAGTCGTAAAATAATAAGATTTTTCCCAATGCATCCTGAATTAAATTTTGATGATTTTTCACGGCATAATTGCATTTGGCTGCCTGAAACCCAATAAAAACTGTTTTATTAACAAGACTTCACTTTTCAAAGAAAATTCACTTTTCTAGTGTATTAAATAAAGGAAAAAAAAAAGTAATAATAAAAACCTAATGCAAACCTAATGTCAAATTATGGTGCATGATTTCAGTCAATGATTTTTCTGGAATAACATTTAGCTGCTGTTGTCTACACAGTAAATCTACAACACAGATCTGATCAACTGAATTATCTGCAGACTTTTTCAGATGTTCAGTGTTTCATCATAAACAAACAGACAAACAAAAATCAAATAAAATAGGGTGGCACAGTGGTTAGTACTGTCGCCTTACAGCAAGAAGGTCGCTGGTTCAAGACCCGTATTAATTTAATACATTTGTGCCCAATAATGGGTTTTATTTCCATATTAGTGATCGCGATTGCGAGCGAATCGTTCATTTTAACCGGGCCTTCTAAGTGAACTAGTTGAACTAATTCACCAAATCGAACTAAATTTGAAACGATTCGCATCTTCAGTAACGTTAAGCACTTATCCACAAACAACTTACTTTTTACATGCCTGATACCCTCCTCTGACTAAACCAATATATACTAAGTTATTCAGTTATTAGAACAGTACACTGCCTGCTGTGACTGACCTAAACTTGAACAAATGCAGCGCAGGTAAACCGAGGGCTGAAATAAAAAGATCTAGGAAAACATATGTTTATTTCATAACAGAAAGTCTGTTTGTTTAAATAAGTGAATCATGCTTCAGTTGGGTTGCAAAATATAAATGTAAGAAATTTTCAGATCATGGTGATGTTTTAACTGACTGAAATTATGATTGCTGACCACATATTGTTGATATGTTGAGTCCAAACATGGGAAGATTGTCATTACTACTGTGTATTCAACCTCAGAAGCAGCATTGCACACATATTGTACTTAGGGCTGCTATCTTGTGGGCTGTTGTATTTGACTTTGAGGTTGGTTAAATGGTAGTGGTAGATGTTGGTGTTCTTGAATCAAAAAAAAAAAAGTAGCCTATCTTTGGTTGAGTTTTTATTATACATTGATTTTGAATCTTGCACCTAGCAAATATTCTAATTTACAAAAAACTACAAACAAAAAACTCAAATTAATACTGAAGCTAACTAAAACTAAGCAATTTCAAGATAAAAAACTAATAAAAACTAGTAAACCTACCTCTAAAACTAACTAAAACTAACTGAATTTGAAAACAAAACGTCAAAACGAAATAAAAACTAAAACTAATGAAAAATCCAAAACTATTATAACCTTAAAATCTGGTTCAATTCCATGTCAAAAGCTCCTCTTTTGGAAATATTATTCCCAGGAAAATACATGGCATGTTCAATACTTATTTCCCCCACTGTATTTTTGTCTTTCGCTCGACTAATCTAGGTCATAGCAACTTTAAAAGCAAGAACTAAAGCAAATCAAAAAAGCAACAGCCAGCTATTTCAATGACCATACACCATAGACGTTATCCGCAGACATTCTCAGTTGTTCCCAAATTTCATTGCAAACGTACAGGTCAGCATTGTTTGATCTACCATAGCGAGGCAATCACGTATGCATGGTATTGATGTAAAATTCATGACATTATAGCAGGCATCAACCACTACACAAATAACAGAGCAAACTGTGAGATATATTGAAATGAGCAGGGGACATACGCTGTCCTTTCAACAGGCATACATTATGCATGCACGCGCACATCCATTATAGATAAAAATTAAGCCTGCTTAAAGGGATTCAAAATGTAGTGTCAAAACTGATTGAATCAAAAAATTTAGCAAAATCCACCACCCATGGGCCAAATCAGGCAAAATTTACTATGGCATGGAGTGTGGATGAGATGTGACTGTACATAACAAGACATTGTTCACTCCCTCCAGTAATGGCAACTAAACTGGCTGATGGCGATGAGGTGGTCTTTAGGGTGGGCTTCTGGATGTACTTTTGTGAGTCAAGGCCAAAACACTCCCAATGTCATGCATTTACTCTGACACGTACAGAAGCATGCTAATGGCAGCAGTAGCCTTGTTATACACAATTTCATGAACGATTCATAAACTCTGCAGTGCTCCTTTTGGATTCTGTAGTTTTGCTGCTTACTATATTATAGGACATATTATTATATGCACTAATTTTGGCACCTTTCTTTTGTTTATTTGTTTAAGTTTTTGATCTTTTGGAAAAAAAAAAACTTCAGTTTTTATTGAAAACAAACAATCAACACAGGCTTATTCTGAAAACGTAGCCCTATATACATTTCTGGAGATCACAAATTATGTAGCCAGAGGAACATATGGCTGGTTAATCGATGCTTTTTAAAACGCTATCGCTTGAGTTTAGGGGTGGTTGGGGGGATTGGTTGGTCGGTCAGTCAGTCAGTCAGTCGACAGTGGCCTCCGAGAAGAGCAAGCGCAAATGTCACTCACTAGAGAAATTTAAGATCTCAAAAAGCATACACTGCGACCTCTGGTGGATTTGCGAAAACAAAAACTGCAAAACAACCAACCCAGGCTCATTCTGAAAACGTAGTCCCGAGGACGTTTCTGGAGACCGCGAATTATGTAGCCGGAGGTACGTATGGCTGCATTTCATTTTTTAAGCGAACGCTACGGGGCGGAATGAGGCCGTTCCTTTTGCCGCTTACCGGCTGACTGCTTACCTCCGTGTGGAGGCCTTTCCCGCCTCAACCAGTTTGTCCCGCTAGCTTGCAGAGAGGAGTTGACCACGACGACGACGAGTCCGGGGAAGAGTGGTTCCAGAAATCAGGTAAGACTAAAATAGAATCCAAAAAAATAAAATGAACGAGTGAACAACAATGTGAGAACGTGGTAAAATCTGAAAACGTGGTAAAAATCAGACAAGGGCTTTTCATTTTCTGGACGGCTTTTGTAAACCGTTGGTTGGGTTTAGGGAAGTATGTGGGTGGGCGGGTCAATCGGTAAAATTGGTCGGGTTTAGGGAAGGAGGAAGGTGGGCCAGTCGATTGGCCGGTCGCCCAGTCAATCATTCAGTCAGACAGACAGGTGGTAAGTCAACAGCGGCCTCTGGTGGGTTTACGCGAGAACAGCGCGGGCGCGAACGGCATTCGCGAGAGACATTTGAGATACAAAAAGGCGCACACAGTGGCCTCTCGCGGATTCGCGAAAACAAAAACTGCAAAAATACGTACTTCCTGGGACGTATGTCGCGGTCTCCAGAAACGTCCACGGGACTACATTTTCAGAATGAGCCTGGGTTGAAAACAACTTACCTCCTGGGACATATTTGGCGCTCTCCAGGAATTTATATAGGGGTACGTAATCAGAATGAGCCTGTGTGGCAAACAATTGTAAACACAAATAATAAAAATAAAATAAAAATAATAATAAAAATAACTTTAAAAAATATATGTGCCTTACTGTCACTCTTATGAAATCATACTTTATTTTTTCATATTTTCACATTGATATTTAAAAATTTTTAGCATACCTGACTATGAACAGGAAATTGTTCAAGCATGAGCTCCTGTTTACACAGGGGTGTCAATATGAGGAAACACAAAGACCAAACTCACTCTACCATTCATCTCAATGTGTATAGAGCAAAGAACAGAGCTGTGATTTGCAGCACAGGGTTGTTGAGTTTTAGAAAATGGGACGTGACTATAAGAAAATAGCAAAATAGTCAAGGCAATAATTTAAGAAATTCCATTCAACAGGAAGTGTTATGGAAGTGTTTTTTTATTATTATTATTTTTATTAGAATATGCAAGAGGTACACAAATTGGGATCACATACAAAGTAAACAAAACAACAAAAAAACAACAACAATACAGACAGGTACTGGCAGGTACAGTATGTGTATTTGCATGTATGTGTGTGTGTTTCTGCGTGCGTGTGTGTGTGTGCATGTAAAGTTCAGGTAACTGGGTGCATAGGTCAGAGTACATGCATAAGAAAAGAAAAAAAGATACATATATACATAAACAAGATGTATAACAGTCAATAAATGATGCAAATAACACAGATAGAAATAGAACAGATAGAAAGAAACCAGTCAGTGGTAAGGAGTGACAGCAATGATAGTAATGTAATGACAGTAATAATGACAGTAAAAAGAAAAAAGGACAACTGACAACAACAACAACAACAACAACAACAACAATAATAATATTAATAATTACAACAAGTACTACTACTACTACTAATTCTACAGAAATGACTAATGCTACAACTACTACTGCTGCTACTACAACCACAACTACTACTATGTCTACTATTACTGATACTACTACAACATCGACTACTACTACTGATACTACTACAATGTCTACTGCTACTGATACTACTATAACATCGACTACTAATACTGACACTACTACAATGTCTACTGCTACTGATACTACTATAACATCGACTACTAATACTGACACTACTACAATGTCTACTGCTACTGATACTACTATAACATCGACTACTAATACTGACACTACTACAATGTATACTACTACTGATACTACTATAACATCGACTACTAATACTGACACTACTACAATGTCTACTACTACTGATACTACTAAACATCGACTACTAATACTGACACTACTACAATGTATACTACTACTGATACTACTATAACATCGACTACTAATACTGACACTACTACAATGTCTACTACTACTGATACTTCTACAGCATTGACTACTACTACTGATACTACTAAAATGTCTGCTACTACTGATACTTCTACAACATCGATTACTACTACTGATACTACTACAATGTCTACTACTACTGATACTACTAAACATCGACTACTAATATTGACACTACTACAATGTCTACTACTACTGATACTACTACAACATCGACTACTACTACTGATACTACTACAATGTCTACTACTACTGATACTACTAAACATCGACTACTAATACTGACACTACTACAATGTCTACTACTACTGATACTACTAAACATCGACTACTAATACTGACACTACTACAATGTCTACTACTACTGATACTTCTACAACATCGACTACTAATACTGACACTACTACAATGTCTGCTACTACTGATACTTCTACAACATCGATTACTACTACTGATACTACTACAATGTCTACTACTACTGATACTTCTACAGCATCGACTACTAATACTGACACTACTACAATGTCTACTACTACTGATACTACTACAACATCGACTACTACTACTGATACTACTACAATGTCTACTACTACTGATACTTCTACAGCATCGACTACTACTACTGATACTACTAAAATGTCTGCTACTACTGATACTTCTACAACATCGATTACTACTACTGATACTACTACAATGTCTACTACGACTGATACTACTACAACAACTACTACTACTGATACTACTACAACAACTACTGCTACTACAACATCTACTATGTCTGATACTACTACACCAACGACGACTACTACTACAACGTCTACTACTACTGATACTGCTACAATGACTACTACTTCAGCAACCACAACTACTACTACAATCACTACTACTACTACAACAGCAACAACAGCAAGCTGAATAATGACAATGGTAGAAATACTTATAATAATGATAATGCAGAGATAACAGGAGGACAAGTCAAAACAGTAATAATAGTAATAATGGTAACAAAAGTAGAGGTAATAATATTAATGATAATAGTGAGGAGGTCAGTATTGAATCAGTATGTCTTTCTTTATCACTATTAGGAGGTTAATTTGATTGACCAAAAAACAACAACATTTTTTAAGAATCACAGCTGGAGAATTGCTGAAGTTGGTTGGGTCTTGGGATCAGAAAGTCTCCAAAACTACTATCTGACATTACCTACAAAGTACTATCTGACATCACCACAAATTTTCTGAAAGAAATACAAGCACTAGACCAAACATGATGTGAAAAATATAAAGGTATAGAAATTATTTTAGTCATGCATCTCTTGTAAATATTACAATTAATAACAAAATAATTTAACATAAGACTTCAAAAATATTAACTTCAGTATTTTTTGAAATTGTTCTATTAGAAAATTATGTTTTCTTTCTCATTTCTTAATTATACAGCTATGAACAAATTAAATAATGAAATTAAGTTGTGTTTTTTTATTCTTATGAAATATCATATTTAAAAACTGCACCCACACCCAACAAATTCAGTAAATTCAAAGAAATTAAATTTATTGATATTAAGATATATAATGGCTATGATAGGTTTAAATGTACTAACTAATGTTAAATAATCCAACACTAAATACTATAGTATAAACCAGAGATGCACAAACTAGGGCCTGCGGGCCAACGTTGGCCCTTGGTAAACTTTAATTGGGTCTGCCATCCAGTCTTAAAAGAGGTGTAGTTTTATGTAGTAGTTTTTTTTTATTGTTGAGCTACAAAAAAAGTAAACTGAAAATAATGTATTAATGAAATGTTGTAAATCAGTGTTTCTCAACCACAATCCTGGAGGACCACCAGCTCTGCACATTTTCCATGTCTCCTTAACCACACACAGCTGATTCAGATCATCAGCTCATTAGCAGAGACTGAAAGACCTGTAATGGGCGTGACAGACAAAGGAGACATCCAAAACATGCAGTGTTGGTGGTCCTCCAGGAACATGGTTGAGAAACACTGTTGTAAATTAATCAGATTTCAAAAATACACTGTCACTGTTGGATAGAAGACATCGGCAGAGTCAGGTGCAGTTATACTAGTGTATTCGGCATTGATCTCAATTGTGTTGAAAATGGAATTGTGTTTTTATTGTAATATGTTCAATAAAAAATCTATTGCATTATTTAAGATGATTAAATCTATTTATTAATAATATAAAATCATTTGTATAATTATTATTAAATAATAAAAATAATGTAATAAACACTCAAAAATATTTTGCTGCTTGTTCAACCTACTTACGTAAAATGAGCTCAAACAACACAATTCTTGAGATTTTTGGGACAACTTAACTGTTTTATGTTTAATTGTACAGGTTGGTATATTTACCTTCAGCCCACAGACCTCAATCAAGTTTGGTTTTTGGCCTTTTTTAAGAAAAAGTTTGGGCACCCCTAATATAATCTATACCAAATAAAGAAAATATATACAGCATATGTATATAAAATATATACTGTATATTCTCAATGTCACTAGTAAGTTTGTAGACAGGATGTTACACTAATGGTAAACTCGAAAGTTCTTTAATGTCAGCTGCAGCCATGTGAGTTACTGAAGAGAGATGTCAACAACTGATGTACATCAAGGACAAAAGGTACACTGGCATGTCAGTCTAATAGGACCTGCCATTCCTTAAGATTTTATTCAGGAGAAATCCCCAAGCCCTCTTTCTTTGGGGTCATAAGATCCTCAAGAGAGAAAAAACATCCCCCATGTTCAGTATTTGAGCTTTAACTTCACCCTATAGTCACCACATCATGTCTGGATCCTGGATAAAGTAGTTTCTGACTCCTGCCCATTGAGATTATCACAGTAATCTCATCAAAAAGAGTGTTGAATGCACTGTGGAGATTCACAGCAAAGCCTTCTCTTTGTAATCGAGTTCTTCCCTCTAAGTTTTACCCTACAGGACATCATTTCTAGCAGACGAATGGACTTCAGCAACTGGGCAGTCTTGGGGATGTAATTTTGTGCCTGTATGACCATGGAGCAATGGATAGTGAAAGATTATGACAGTGACCCAGGGGGAAAATGCTAGTTTCTTGCCTTCCAGGATATTTACTCCATCGTAAAAGATTAGACAGTCAAGGGAAAAGCTGATAGGTTGTCTGAAATGCATCATCACTGTTCATGGTGAATGTTTTCCCCTCACGAATTTACCTTCACAATATGCGTTTCCTCTGTGCAAAGGTTACATGTTGTGAACAAAATGAAAAACACTTTGCATATGAGATGTATTACGTGTTATGCACTCACAAGGCCATTCATTTACATAATGTGTTTTTTTTTCTGGTATAACTTGACCGTGAGTTCAACAAAAAGGATTTCTCTCTGCACAGAATACCATTACTTACTCAAGCAGGTGCAAATCCTAAATTCAAAGCACATTCGGGATGGTGAACACTAGCCAGAGTCATGGCGACAGAGGTCAGCAAATGTCCCAGCTGGTTACACACTTCACATTTAATTACTGGACATTTCAACCATTCCTGCCCAATTACTGTACATCTGGTTTGGCTCAGAAACGGAGCACAAGTGACCACTTGTCCCACAATGTTAAAACAGTCAAAAGGTTCTGTGCTTTACAGCATACACAATGAAGCGCTGACTGTTTTGTGCATTGTTATTATAGTTCAGCCCAACCTCATGAGGAAATGTAAATATTTTATCTATATCTATCTTTATCTTTTATCTTTATCTATATTTTATTTCATTTTATCTGTATTAAAATGTATGCTTTCAAAAAATAAAGCATGCCCCCAAACCCCACCCCTAACCCAATTGGTGGATGAGCAAATCGTACTAAAATGTATGAATAAAATTATTAATATTAATTCATACGAATTAACCATTAAATCATTCATTTATTCATTGATTTTCCTTTAGCTTTGTCTCTTATTTATCAGGGGCAAACACAGCGGAATGACCCGCCAACTATCCCAGCATACTGTATGTTTTATACAGCGCACTCACATTCACACGCACTATGGCCAATTTTGTTTAACCAATTTGCTTATAGTGCATGTCTTTGGACTGTAGGTGAAACCGGACCACCTGGAGGAAACTCATGTGAGCACAGGTTCCAACATGCAAACACCACACAGAAATGTAAACTGGCCCAGCCGAGACTCAACCAGTGACATTCTTGCTGTGAGGTGACTGTGCTAACCACTGAGCCACTGTGCCGCCATCACTAAATCAAGAAGTTACAAAATTGCCTGATTTTGATTTTGTTTATCAACTGCAGTCTTCCTTTATCTGTTATTTCTCTCTATGATGTAAAGCCTATAATGCACAATTCTAGCCAAAGGCTATGTATGAGAAAGTCTTAAGCCGAAGTCACACTAGAGTTTGAGCTTGCGAAATTCTGTCGCACGGCGCTGCGAAAATTGGCGGGATTAAACAAGATAATTAGACATTAAAAAAATCGAGAGATTGCTCCATGTTTTAAATTTCTGTTCAGAGAGGTCATGTTTTGATCCTGGATTGGTCTCACGCAGTCAAGTGTTGCGATTTCGCAGGTCAGAGTTCACCAAGTTTGAACTTTGCACCGCAGCAACCTGCGAAATCTGACGCATGACCCTGCGTTTCCGGTCTGACGCATTCGCGTGCGTATGAATGGAAGTCTATGGAGGGAAAAGTCCAGTGTGACCGCGGCTTTGCTCATGCTTAATTTGCGAATTGCGAGGTCCCGGAACAGATCGGGATAACAGATCCGGCATGTTACCTGAGAATGGAAAGGTGTTGCGCACCAAAGTGGACAACGGGGGTGGGGAGGAGGGTGTGGCTTTGGATGGCGGAGGGGTATCGCGGAAGAAAGCGAAGAGCGGGGGGTGGGGGTCGCGGATGAAAGTAAAGAGGGTTGGGGAGTCGCGGAAGAAAGTGAAAGTGAACAGCGGATGGGGGAGGAGGGTAGTTGAGGAGGGGGGTTAGTAAAATCAGGTGCCGGATTAGATTTTAGAGGTTCCGGATCCGGCAAGTTAAGCCCTGGTCTGACACTTATCTCTGATTTATATTTGGTGACGATGTCAGTGGGTGTCATCATTTAAAATTAAAGCGCAGCTTTTGACTGGTGTCTTATTGCCCATCGTTATAAATTAAAATAAGAATTCATGACTGCTGCGCAGGGGTCTGAAAAAAAAAACGTGGAACACCGACCAATGTGAGGAGAGTTTAGCTACTCGTACGTGACTTGTCTTAAATATTTTGGTCCGTTTAGAAACTTTGCTGTGTGAAAGCGAACCACACCAAGAACAAAAATGAACAATGTAAAAATTTTAATCCTTGTTTGGAACAAAACAATCAAACTACAGGTGTGAAAGCACCCTTAGATGTAAAACTTTTGGATAAAATTTAAAGGGAGAGTTCATCTAAAAATTAAATACTGCTAGGACCTAACTCACCCTCAGGACATTGTAAGACCAGAAAGATGCAAACACCAATGACTGAAGATTTTCTGATGAAAAGACCTGAGATCCAAATCAGCAAGTTAGGGACATAAAGATTCTATCAATATCTGCATGTCACCAGACCTAGACTTTCTAATTAAGTTGACCACAAGACAAATGGTCCACAAGATTTTACACTAAGGAATTCCTCGATAACACCAGGTGAAGGAGGGTTGATTTTTCCCTAACCCAGGACAGATAGATAACGTGCCTTGGATGATTAGTTTGTTCTTTCTTAAAGAGTCGATTTTTTCACAACTCAAAAATTGTATTTAAAATTGTACTTAAAATGTATTTATATGTCTTTGAGCTGAACTAACCAATAGTGTATAGATGCCTTTATGATGCAAGCCGAGATTGCACATCTCAGAGATGCAATGTTAACCCATGACTCCTACAAGATCCAAGTTATAGCTGATTTTTTTTTTCAATTAAACATAAATGAACGTTTGCATGTAGGAGTCAGCTAAAATTTGTTCATTTATGTTCTACTGAAGAAAAAAATCTGCTATATATTTGGATATTGTAGGGGTTAATGGTTAATTCAGCTTAAAGGCATATTGTAACCAAGGATGGATGCTGACAACAGGATGCGGATCCAAATGCAGGTTTATTTAAAGGGATGGTCAGACAAGCAAAGATCAGTACAGGAGCAAACAGATGTATGAGGACAATCCAGAGTCGTAGTCAATATAACAGGCAAAAGGTCACAGGGATGGCAGCAGACAGGCAGAAACAGAGAATCAAGGCGAGGGTCCAAACACAAAGACAAAACAAGGAAACGCTTAGAATTGACACTGTGAACAGATGAACAAGACTCGGCAACTGGAGAGTGTGTGTTTGCTGTTTATATGCTGTGTGTATTCAGTCCTTGAGCGGTTTCAGCTGTGGATGTAATCAGTGAAGATGTGGAACCGGTTGTGTGTGATGTCAGAGTATGCATGTATGGGGGATGTAGTCCATATGATGGTGGATTTGTAGTCCATGGGTGTGTGTGCATGTAAACCAGCGATCTAAGGGGAGAAGATCGCTGGTGATTGTGACAGAGCCCCCCCCTTTAAGGAGTGGCTTCCAGACACTCCTATCATAGTTCAGGCGGGAGGTGGAGCGGAGGCGGAACAGGGGGAGGGATGGAGGGCCAGGACCATGCAGCTGAGGAGTGTCTGAAGCATGAAGCAGCAGTAGGCCCAGAGAGTGGAGCTGCGGAGGGCCTGGAGCGTGGAGCTGCGGAAGGCCCGGAGAGTGGAACTGCGGAGGGCCTGGAGCGTGGAGCTGCGGAAGGCCCGGAGAATGGAGCTGCGAGGGCCTGGAGCGTGGGGCTGCGGAAGGCCCGGAAAGTGGAACTGCGGAGGGCCTGGAGCGTGGAGCTGCGGAAGGCCCGGAGAATGGAGCTGCGGAGGGCCTGGAGCGTGGAGCTGCGGAAGGCCCGGAGAATGGAGCTGCGGAGGGCCTGGAGCGTGGGGCTGCGGAAGGCCTGGAGAGTGGAACTGCGGAGGGCCTGGAGCGTGGAGCTGCGGAAGGCCCGGAGCGTGGAGCTGCAGAAGGTCTGGAGAGTGGAACTGCGGAGGGCCTGGAGCGTGAAGCTGCGTAAGGCCCGGAGAGTGGAGCTGCGGAGGGCCTGGAGCATGGAGCTGTACAAGGCCTGGAGTATGGGGCTGCAGAGGACCTGGAGCGTAGAGTTGCAGAGGGACTAGAGCTTGGAGTTGCGGAAGGCCCGGAGTGTGGAGCTGCAGAAGGCCTGGAGAGTGGAGCTGTGGAGGGCCTGGAGCATGGAGCTGTACAAGGCCTGGAGTATGGAGCTGCAGAGGGCCTGGAGCGTGGAGTTGGAGCTGCAGAGGGCCTGGAGCATGGAGTTGGAGCTGCGGAGGGCCTGGAGCATGGAGTTGGAGCTGCGTAAGGCCTGAAGAGTGAAACTGCTGAGGACCTGGAGCGTGGGGCTGCGGAGGGCCTGGAGCGTGGAGCTGGAGCTGCGTAAGGCTTGAAGAGTGAAGCTGCTGAGGGCCTGGAGCGTGGAGCTGCGGAGGGTCTGGAGCATGGAAGGCCCGGAGAATGGAGCTGGAGCTGCGTAAGGCCTGAAGAGTGAAGCTGCTGAAGGCCTGGAGTGTGGAGTTGCAAAAGGCCTGGAGCATGGAGCTGAAGTTGGTCTGGGGCTTAGGTTCAGCAGGCCACAGGCAGTTCATATAACCCCCATGGATCAGGAGGCTTTGGTTCAAGGGGCACTGGCAGTTCATTAAACTCCAGTGGGTCAGGAGGCTTGGGTTCAGGAGATACAGGCATTTCATTTAACCCGAGTGGGTCTGGAGGTTGGGTTCAGGAGACACTGGCAGTTCATTTAACCCCAGTGGGTCTGGAGGCTTGGGTTCAGGAGATACTGGCAGTTCATTTAACTCCAGTGGGTCAGGAGGCTTGGGTTCAAGGAGCACTGGCAGTTCGTATAACCCCAGTGGGTCAGGAGGCTTAGGTTCAAGGAGCACTGGCAGTTCGTATAACCCAGTGGGTCAGGAGGCTTGGGTTCAAGGAGCACTGGCAGTTCGTATAACCCCAGTGGGTCAGGAGAGACTTAGGTTCAAGGAGCACTGGCAGTTCTTTCAACCCCAGTGGGTCAGGAGGCTTGGGTTCAAGGAGCACTGGCAGTTCATATAACCCCAGTGGGTCAGGAGGCTTAGAGAAGTCACTCGGCTCTAGTGACTCTTGGAAATCACATGGCTTTGGTAGCCCTTCGTGGGAGTGAGGTGGCGGCTCTGGCCACTCGTGGGACTCAGGTGACAGCTCTGGCCTTTCGTGGGACTCAGGTGACAGCTCTGGCCTTTCGTGGGACTCAGGTGACTGCTCTGGCCTTTCGTGGGACTCAGGTGACTGCTCTGGCCTTTCGTGGGACTCAGGTGACTGCTCTGGCCTTTCGTGGGACTCAGGTGGGTCTTGTACCCATGGCCCTTCAAGGGATTCAGGAGGATCTGGCGCCCGCCATTCGAGGGATTCAGAGGTTTCTGGCGCCCGCCATTCGAGGGATTCAGAGGTTTTCTGGCGCCCGCCATTCGAGGGATTCAGAGGTTTCTGGCGCCCACCATTCGGGGAATACAAAGGGTTCTGGCGGCGGCGACTCTGGCAGCTCTGGCGGCGGCGACTGAGGATCTGGCAGCTCTGGCGGTGACTGAGGATCTGGCAGCTCTGGCGGTGACTGAGGATCTGGCAGCTCTGGCGGTGACTGAGGATCTGGCAGCTCTGGCGGTGACTGAGGATCTGGCAGCTCTGGCGGGTGACTGAGGAGCTGGCAGCTCTGGCGGTGACTGAGGATCTGGCAGCTCTGGCGGTGACTGAGGATCTGGCAGCTCTGGCGGTGACTGAGGATCTGGCAGCTCTGGCGGTGACTGAGGATCTGGCAGCTCTGGCGGTGACTGAGGATCTGGCAGCTCTGGCGGTGACTGAGGATCTGGCAGCTCTGGAGGTGGCGGTGGCAACTCTGGTAGGAACAGCTCTGGTGGTGGCAGTAGCTCTGGCAACTCGGGTGGTGGTGGCCATTCTGGTGGCTCAGGTGATGGCATCTCAGGAACAGGAACAGGAACTATGGCAGGAACAGACTCGGAACATGAAACCATCTTTTGAGCTATTTGCAGATTGGCGCTTACCCCTGCGTGAGCTGGAGGGCTGGTTGTGGCCACTTTGTGAGCTGGAGGACTGGAGGCAGCCATTTTGTGAACTAAAGGACTGGAGACAGCCATCTTGTGAGCTGGAAGACTGGAGGCGACCATCTTGTGAGCTGGAAGACTGGAAGCGGCCATTTTGTCAACTGAAGGACTGGAGACAGCCATCTTGTGAGCTGAGGAACTGGAGGTGGCCATCTTGTGAACATGAGGACTGGAAGAGGCCATTTTGTTGGCTAGAGAACTGGAGGCGGCCATTTTGTCAACTGAAGGACTGGAGGTGACCATCTTGTTAGCTGGAGGACTGGAAGTGGCCATTTTGTGAGCTGGAGAACTGACGGCAGCCATCTTGTTATCTGGCTGTGGTCTAGGCTGGTGAACAGGGGACAGGAGTATAGGAGATGCCAGCCCCGTTGCCGGCGGGTCTCGCTGTCTATTGCCCCCCCCCAAAAAACATTTAGGGGTTTCCTCCACCTCGCCTACGGTGAAGGGGGACCCACTGAGTTTGAGTACAAGGTCAATGTAAAACTCTAGTGTCCAATGGGGTTCAGGAAATGGCATGTATGAATAAAGGGGCTCAGAAAGTCCTCCACGGAAGAAAATCATTAGGCATGAATTGTTCATAAATGTTAAATGAGCTACCTGGATAAAGTCCTCCACATACTCCTCGATTGACTTGGCTTCCTGACGGAGACGCATGATCTTGACACCCGCTGGATCCATGTTGTGGCCGAGTCTTCTGTAACCAAGGATGGATGCTGACAACAGGATGCGGATCCAAATGCAGGTTTATTTAAAGGGATGGTCAGACAAGCAAAGATCAGTACAGGAGCAAACAGATGTATGAGGACAATCCAGAGTCGTAGTCAATATAACAGGCAAAAGGTCACAGGGATGGCAGCAGACAGGCAGAAACAGAGAATCAAGGCGAGGGTCCAAACACAACAAAGACAAAACAAGGAAACGCTTAGAATTGACACTGTGAACAGATGAACAAGACTCGGCAACTGGAGAGTGTGTGTTTGCTGTTTATATGCTGTGTGTATTCAGTCCTTGAGCGGTTTCAGCTGTGGATGTAATCAGTGAAGATGTGGAACCGGTTGTGTGTGATGTCAGAGTATGCATGTATGGGGGATGTAGTCCATATGATGGTGGATTTGTAGTCCATGGGTGTGTGTGCATGTAAACCAGCGATCTAAGGGGAGAAGATCGCTGGTGATTGTGACACATATAAGGCCTTATTTTATATTTTTCTGAAAGACTTTTTTAGTCAAAAGCAAAAAGCCCAAAACGAATCACCACAATGGTAACTTCATACAGACTTCAATCAATTTTAAGTACTAAAGTAAAAAGTTAGTTAAAAGTAAACAAAATGTCAGAAGCATCGCATAATATTAACCGTAATGATGCATGCAATTTGAACAATTTCTTAAAGATTCAAAAATAATAATTTAAAGAGAAAGAGACCAACTAAAGAGAACACTAATCACCATAGTTGTAACTTCACATAGACTTCAACAACTTTGAAGTACCAAATAAAAGATAGTAAATGTAATGAGCAGCACAGTAATGAGTTGTTTATGCATCCTTTGGTGAGATGTCATTGATTTCTTTTACAGCTGATTTCGTCTGAGGCTTTGACTGTGAGTCAGCTGTATTTCTGCTGTCTGCCCGTTTCTTCATTTTAGTCTGTTCATGTTGTTTATCTTATCTTTAGTGACTTTGCTTGTTAACTGTAGTGTCATCACTAATGGTCAATCATCACTTGTGGACTGAATCTGCTTTATTTCATTAACTGCAACACTGCTTCAGTGTTACATTCACTCTCTACAAATTGTGAAATCTGAGCAGTGTTCTTTTAACACTTTTTGCAGTGACAATTTGATGAGTATTTGGTCTTTAAAAATGAAAATAAGTGTGGGTTGTTGTGGTCATCATGCGATCATGCGAGATCCCAGAAGACAATGTGCAATGATCCACCAACAGCTTACTATCATACCAAGCTGGTTCTAAAGTGCAATACATGCCTTTTGCTTATTTACCAGCAACTAGCATCCCATAATGATACAAAACATACTGAAAGCCAATGCTGGATTTTGCAGACACAGGCTTTTGTTGGCATCTCCTGTCATAGAGAATACTGCTAAATGCTTTCAAAGTCAGTATCCTCATCTGCCAAACGGGAGGCATATTGCTTCCAATCGGATTGGCATCGTTTAAAGATTGTGGATTGAATACCAAACTTGTCCTACTGCACAGGCATAAAAAATCACTTATGAGATTTCCTAGACCAAATTTTTAAATGGATACTTTTGAACTAAATTATGTGAGATATGCTGTCTACAACAATGGTTCAAAGCCAGAGAACAGATCCCACTCAGTGTTGTGTGTAATTATTTACAAAGTAATTAGTTACTCTAAGTTGCTTAATTTCCCACACAAAAAGTAAAGAAAGATTATTTTACATTTTAGGTAATTTACTTACAGTTACTTATAATGTTCTTGTAGTCCTGTATACATCAAATCAGGAAAGCAGAGTAACTAAATACAAATATGGTTTGCAGAATAATTATATTTGTCAGTTAAAGAAGGTTACATTTATCAAGGTGATAGAACAAGTAAATTGAGTCAGACATTGATGACAGGTCCTGCGTGGCTCAATTGTAAAAGATTAAAAGATTTTTTTTTTTTTTTTTTTTTGTCTATGCAATGAGTTTTCCATGGCATTTAAGTAGTGTTGAGTCTACTAAATAAATTACTTATTGACAGTGTTAAAGTTACTTTTGAAAGTAATGCATTACAATATTGAGTTACTCTCCAAAATGTAACTAGTTGCAATACTTAGTTACTTTTTATTGAAAGTAATGCGTTATGTTACTTTTAAGGTTTTTTTTCATACCTGGCTGAGGCTTGATCTCTTTCAGAAATTGCAGGGTATTTTTCTTTTTTTTTTTAATAGAGGAGCTTTGCATTCAAAGACACATTGCATAACCCACACCTTCATTTACCTTTAAAACAAATTAATAAAATTAAAATAATGTTACCTTTTGAGAACTTCCTGACGCTCTACATGCCGTATATACAGATTAATGAAAGTTGAAAGCAATGTGTTTGCTACTGTTGTATTTTGTTCTTATTAGTTCAGTAAAATGACTGTCTATCAGGACCCTTTTTCTTCCATTCGCTCAAAATTATGGGAATACTTCCATCACAGAAATGTAAGGCTCTGCCATCTTGGCTTCTGTCTGTTCCCACTGGGAGTTCATTCTTTCATTGATTGTGTGATTCAACCTGATTACACTCATTTTAATTCAGCAAATTGTTTTTTAAAAGTGTATTAATTACTTTAAAAAGTAACTCGAATTACATTTTTAAAAAAGTAACTCTAATAACTAAATATTATTACTTTTTTTTTCTTAAGTAATGCGTTACTTTACTCATTGTTTAGTAAAAGTAAAAGTAATAACAATATGTAACTTGTGTTACTTGTAATGCCTTAGCCCCAACACTGCTTATTGAGTTAAGTTACTTTTCAGACAGAGTAAATAAAAAGCTATTTAAATTATGTAATTAGTAATGAATTACTTTTTTGAAGTAACTTACCAAACATTGATCCCACTAGGGCCTTAACAAAACTCTCAGAGAGATCACATAGACATCTTAAAGCTGCACTTAATGTGTGTGTTTATTTATTTTTATTATTTATTCTTTTATTATGAATACCTCTTTCATATAGGTGTTTATAGAGTTTGACTATGCTTATGAGTGCTGTACGGAATCCTAATACCTGCTTGGGTCTTCCAATCCAAAAAAATAGAGCAATAGATTTACAGTTGAAACCAGAAGTTTACATACACTGTATAAAAAGGCGCATAACCATTTTTAAAAAGTCAGATGTTAATGTGACTAAACTTTTTGTCTTTTAGGTAAGTTAGGATTATCACATTAGTTTCTGTTATGCTTAATAGCAGAATAATGAGAGAGATATTTTTTGAGAAATTGTTATAACTTTTCTTGAAAGTCAAGTTTACATACAATAAGATTATCATGCCTCTGAAAAAGCTCAGATGATGGTGTCAAGGTTTTGGAAGTTTCTGATTGGCTAATTGACAACATTTGAGTTAATTGGAGGCACAACTGTAGAATAGTATTCAAGGAAAACCTCAAACACACTGCTTCCTTGTGTGACAACATGGGAAATCAACAAGCCAGAATCAACAAAAAAGCCAGATTACAATTAGCTAAATTACACTGGGAAAAAGAATAATTTTTGGAGACATGTCCTGTGGTCTGATGGAACTAAGATTGAAATGTTTGGCCATAATGACCAGTGTTATATTTGGAGGACAAAGGGGAAACCTTAGAAGCTAGAAACACCATCCCAACTTTGAAGTATGGGGCGGCAGCATCATGTTGTGGGGCTGTTTTGCTGCAGGAGCGACTGGTCCACTTCACAGCATAGCTCGCATCATGAAGAAAGAACATTATGTAGAAGTACTAATAATGTGAAGCAACATCTCAAGACATCAGCCAGGAAAGTAAAACTTGGCCATAAATGGGTCTTCCAAACAGACCATGACTCTGAGCATACTTCCAAATAGTTAAAATGTGCTTTAAGGACAACAGAGTCAATGTTTTGGAGTGGCCATCACAAAGCCCTGTCTCAATCCTATAGAAAATTTATGGGCAGAGTTGAAAAAGCTTGTGCAAGCAAGACAGCTTACAAATCTGACTCAGTTACACCAATTCTGTCAGGAGGAATGGGTCAAAATTCCTGCAAACTATTGTGAGAAGCTTGTAAAAGGATACCCAAAACATTTGACCAAAGTTATACAGTTTAAAAGCAAACTAAAAAAAAAATACCAAGGATATGTATGTAAACTTTTGACTGTCTAGAAATTAATAAAAAATTCTTATTGTTCCAAAGCAATGAAACATGTGAAGCCCTTTGAGTCACTGAATCATTCATTCAACACTTTTTAAAAATAAAGACATGTTTTATTATACATTAATAATATATTATTAATAGACTGTGTCAATCAATTTGTATAGTGTGTTATTTTTTTAACTGCTCAATTCAGAATCTTGGGAGGATCATGATTTCTATTTTAAACATAAATTACATTTTTATATATATATATATATATATATATATATATATATATATATATATATATATATATATATATATATATATATATATATATATATATATATATATATAAATGTTTTAATCTAACAATAACTCTAAATAAAATGCTTTAAAATCAAGATGTAAAATCTATGTTTTAGCAGTTTGTTACACAAAGAGCAAATACAAGCTTTACTCTAGGTTTGCTTATGACCCTGCGTTACTGAGTGCTGTGACCTATTGGAGAAGAATCACGTTGCATGTCAATGAGTTTCTGTTAGCCTGTATGTGTTTAGAGGGAGTATGGGGAGAGACGCATCTCAGCTTTAAATAATTCTATTTTTTTCTCTCTCTGGCATTTGTCTATTGAGTGTTGAGGCTTTTTTAAGCCACTGCCTCCCTCTCCTGATCTAATGAGGAGTTAGTTCCTGACTGAAGTGGAATGCATTGGATGGATTGAATCATCCATACAATTAGTCTCAAGTGAAATTCTGTAAAGTCTCATTTCTCATGGTTACTGCTTACTCAGACCATGTGTACAGTTTCAGGTTTTGGTTATTTTAGGGTCAAGTGGAAAATATTGATAGAAAAAACAATAAATATGAATAAAACTTTTTATTCAACATACTTTTAATATAGCAAGGCATTTGTGATAAATAAGGTCTAGAAGCCTCAAAAAAATTGAAAAGGCTTGGTTTTTGAGAATATTTCACAAAATAAGTCTTAATTATTAATTAATTAAGAATTAATTATCATTCATTCATTCATTTTCTTGTCGGCTTTGTCCCTTGCGGGGTCGCCACAGTGGAATGAACCACCAACTTATCCAGCACGATTTTACGCAGCGGATGCCCTTCCAGCCGCAACCCATCTCTGGGAATTTCCACACACACACATTCACACTCATACACTACGGACAATTTAGCTTACCCAATTCACCTGTACTGCATGTCTTTGGACTGTGGGGGAAACCAGAGCACCCGGAGGAAACCCACGCGAACGCAGGGAGAACATGCAAACTCCACACAGAAACGCCAACTGACCCAGCCCAGCCGAGGTTTGAACCTGCGACCCAGCGACGTTCTTGCTGTGAGGCAACAGCACTACCTACTGCGCCACTGCGTTGCCAGAATTAATTATATTTTTAATTATTTATTCATGTTTTTATGTATTTGTTTATTTCTTGATTTGAGGTATAATATAATATAATATAATATAATATAATATAATATAATATAATATAATATACATTCATTCATTTTCTTTTCAGCTTAGTCCCTTTATTAATCCGGGTTCACCACAGCGGAATGAACCACCAACTTATCCAGCACATGTTTTACGCAGCGGATGCCCTTCCAGCTGCAACCCATCTCTGGGAAACATCCATACACACTCATTCACACACATACACTATGGACAATTTAGCCTACCCAATTCACCTGTACCGCATGTCTTTGGACTGTGGGGGAAACCGGACCCCCCGGAGGAAACCCACGCGAACGCAGGGAGAACATGCAAACTCCACACAGAAACGCCAACTGACCCAGCCGAGGCTCGAACCAGCGACCTTAATGCTGTGAGGCAACAGCACTACCTACTGCGCCACTGCGTCGCCTATAATATAATATAATATAATATAATATAATATAATATAATATAATATAATTCCCATTGATGGGTTGCAGCTGGAAGGGCATCCGCTGCGTAAAACATATGCAGGATAAGTTGGCGGTTCATTCCGCTGTGGCGACCCCAGATTAATAAAGGGACTAAGCCGAAAAGAAAATTAATAAATGAATAATATACAATAATATAATATAATATAATATAATATAATATAATATAATATAATATAATATAATATAATATAATATAATAAATTATTTCAGATGTTATATAATTTAATAATAATTAGATATTATTTAATTATTGTTGGTTTTGTTTTATTATTGAAAAAAAGAAGGACACTTCAGTCTTTATGCTGTTCAATGGCAATTGAGTATAGTGGCTCTTCATGTAATATGATGCACTCTGTGTGGCACTTAAATCGATCCTGAAAATGTCAAGTCTGTGAGGATGCAATGAGAGACGTAAAGAGTACTAGAAGATCAGCTGACATTATGCTAATCCAACACACAAACCACTTTGCAAAAAAAAAAAAACTTCACTTCCATAAGAACAAAACAACTAGGATCAAGTCAGCTATAGAAACTTCACAGAAGACTACTCAATATGCATTATGAAAGTGCTAGTTTATTAGTATTCATGCCAGTCACCTTATAGGCATCTCTGTGTAAAGCCCAGAACTGATAAGAACATTTTCCCAGCACAATGCAGATAAAGAAGAGTTTCCTGTCCCTGTGCTCACTTATCAATAGAATTACATTGTACGTTCTGTGACTGTGTGAGCAAATTAGATTTTTAAGAAAGTGTCATTTTTCAGTGCGGCTGAGAGACTGTTCTATTACAGGACAGTCATCCTGGCATTTCAGGTTCTTAAAGGGCACATGGTGAAAAATCTACTTTTCAAGCAGTTTGGACAGACATGTGTGTAGGTATAGTGTATAGACTGTCATATTGGGGTGATATAAACACACCCAGTCCTTTTTTTTCAATTTAACAACATAAAAACGGTGGACCAATTGGAGCGGTTTTCAGACCGACAGCAACTTGACGTAGGAGTGCGGTCCCCCGGCCCACCGAATTAAAAGAACAGCTGCTTATTAACATGTCTCCGTAGTAACGTGTATAATCATATCAACCAGACACAGGACTAGGACGTACGCAAACTAAGCAATCGTCAATAAAAGTCTGTTCAGTTCGCTAGGATCATCAATCATCATCAAATGCGATCAAGAGTGAGGTTTACAAGTTTAAAATCTTTTAAAACAGTGCATGTTAATGAATTACAGCGATTTACTTCAGCTTTACTTCATCAACACAGCCGCATGTCAGAACAATTATAAAAGACGCTTCAATCCCGGTTTGTACACGTTAAATCAGGTTTATTTTGTACATTGTACCTGTATCTTGTCACATTTGTGTGCAAAAACAGTGCAAAGCTAAATGCGCGCTGTCTGTGTGTGTGTGCCTGTTAGCGCTGTGTATTTGTGTGTGTGCGTGAACTTTGTAACGACATTGTGTGTGACTTATCCTTGCAACTCCACAACATGCATCAAATACTCATTGGTAAAGTTCTTACTGTAGTTTTTTCTCAGAAACGTTACGTGAGATCTTATTCCTTCGTGTTTGTCTGTTGTCTGACGCAGCCGAGGGAGCCGCTGCCAGGCACGTGGAAACGGTGGGCGTGAAGGACTGGCCTTAAAGGCGCAGTACACAAAAACCGCTAGCTGATGCTAAATGCTACAAAATAGAAACTTATAAGACGTATAATAAAAAATCTGATGGGTGTTTTGAGATGAAACTTTACAGACACATTCTGGAGACACAAAAGACTTATATTAAATCTGGAAAAAGTGGTAACCTAGGTGCCTTTTAAAGTAGTCAGCCTGGAAGTCAGCATAATTCAATATAATTTACTGGATGGTGTTAAGAACAATTAATTAATGCATTTATTACTATTACTTGTTTAATCTTGTTCGTCTATTTTTGTGTACTTTATTACAAATTGCATGTGTTGGTATTGTCTGACATCAGGAAATTTAATGGCATTTTATTTTCAAGTAAATCTATCTAGTTCTGTGGAAGTTTAGATATTCATTCAGTCATTTTCTTTCTGCTTAGTTTCTTATTTATAAGGGGTTGTCACAGCAGAATGAACCACCAACTTTGCTGGCATATGTTTTACGCAGCAAATGCCCTTCCAGCTGCAATCCAGTCCTGGGAAACATCCATACATTCACACTATGGCCAGTTTTGTTAACCTAATTTACTTACAGTGCATGTCTTTAGACTGTGGGGGTAAACAGGAGCAACTGGACACAGAAATGCCAACTGTTCGAACCAGTAACTTTCTTGCTGTGAGGCGACCACTAATGCCGAGTTCAGACTGCATGATTTTCAAAGTAATCATGTCACAGATGTGCATGACTATCTGGCCTAGTGTTTGGTCGCTGCTTTGTTTACACTGCAAGATGGATTGGCGGCAGGGGGTTTCACACTGTATGACTAAAATAGGAAGAATCGCCGACAACTTTGTCCAAACTACGTCTCACAACCAAAAACACGTAGTATATCTTTTGATATTAACTACATAACGAGAAAGAAGCCTTTAATGTGGTAGAAAATGTACATATTTGCTCACCTGGGTTTGAAGGGAATTAGACATTTCTGCTCAACTTTTTTTTTTCGACCTGGTTGGGGTTTTGCTCAGATGACACCTGATTCGTGAAACATACACGGGTGCTTTTCCTCCATTTCCTAGGTCTAAATAAACTGAAAATGAGCGCTTTTAACTTCTCCCCCAACCTCTCACTGACCTGCAGGTAACCACATTAGTGGATGCTGCTCTCTCATTGGCTGTAGGTGATCGCCGATGTTATTCAAAACTCATTTCACATGGCATGATTTGATCGCCGACAAATTCAGATATTTAGCATGCCAAATATCTCACAGGTGTCGGCGACTCACCAACGATTTTTTCATATCGTGTCCTTGATAGTTCATACTGTGTGATTGTCAATCACGTGAACGAGCACCGATTTGCCTGTAATTTCAGGCATTTGTCGGCGATATCTCAAAACCTGCCGGAGAGTCAAAATCAGGGCTAAAATCATGCAGTCTGAACTCGGCATAACTACAGACAACTATTTAAATTTTCTATAAATATCTTGCAAAATTTCATAAGTATTGACTCAAGAATTAAAAAGAGCACCAAGAAGGAACTGTTGAAATTCGAGTTCAGCCCAAATGCTTGGTCACACTTTATTTTGAAGGTCCGTTTGTTGAATTTAAGTTACATTGCAACTAATTATCATTAGATTATAAGTAGACTGTTAGGTTGGGGTTAGGGTTGGGGTTGGGGTTAGGTTTAGTGTAAGTTGTAATTGCAAAGTTTCTTATAGTCAGTTAAATGTCTGTTGAAGGACTGTTAAATGTCAGTGTCAACAGATATTAAGTAGACAGTCTACTAATACTCAAATGGACCATCAAAATAAAGTGTTACCAAATGCTTTATTGCGGTATATTAATACTCTTATGGATTGAAATGAATCGGTGGCTAAGAACACTAATTTTAGCACATAACAGCATGGACCCATGTGTGTGTTTTATGCCTTTGTCTTAACTGAGACCTTTGTTATATTACAAAGAGATTGATTTTATTAATGCATTCTGCTTGTGCATAGCATTAACTTTCCATTAATTATAATTTATGTGACAGTAAAAAACACTTTGCAGTCTTCTCTTTTTCGCAGGGTCTTGTCTGCACCTCATGCTCAGGAGCATTTTGTTGTATTTTTGTTTAAACACATTTTAGACCCCTGTTTAGATGGTAATTGTTTCTCATGGGGACTTTTTTAAAAGCAAAATCTGAGCCCAGGCTCATTGGAAAAATATGCCTCAGCTTACATTTTATTGAAACATAAAATAAGTTGACTGTGAATGCTTTGTTCCACATTACAGATGATAAATCCACTAGAGGGCGCTACATTTTTTACATTTTAAAGTACATTACATTTCTCTAAAACAGACATAAGGCAAAAAATCACAAAATGTGTAACAAAATGTCTCTAGAACAGACCTATGGCAAAACAAATAAATAGGCTATTGCGTGTGTGTGTGTGTGTGTGTGTGTGGTGTGTGTGTGTGTGTGTGTGTGTGTGTGTGTGTGTGTGTGTGTGTGTGTGTGTGTGTGTGCGTCGTCAAACTCAAGTGGGGCTTCAATGTTCTGCTTGACCACATATTGGAAGTAGCCTAGTTGCGTGTATTTTTGCTATGTGTCCTCAGATTCTTTTTGCCATGCATAGATCATAGACCTCTTTGTGATGCTGCTGTGAATAGGCCGTTTACATATCACGTTGTTCAAAGTTCGAGGTGCGTGGCTTGCGTGAGCATATTAGGAGCAATGTGTGCGCAAATTCCAGGTGCACTCAATTAAAAATATTTCAAATATCAGAACGCTGCAAGTGCACCACAAGTTACGTAACAAGAACTGACCAATCCGCTTCATACATTGTGTGGAATACCAACACAATCTCACAGCAATTCGTAACTTTTTGATTTAGTGGCTAATTTGTACTATCTTATTCGTACAATTTAGTACAACTTGCTTATGCTTTAATGACAATTGCGTTTAGGGGCAGGGTTAGGTGCCATGCCTCCTTTTTAATATCGTAAATTTTCGTACAACTGAACTCGAACGAATTACCCACTAAACTGACAAAATAAAATAGTTACGTTTCCTTGTGAGATCGGGCTGGGAATACACACATTTCTGTAATAATGGTAACAGGCTAATTACCTCAGACAAACACAGAACACCTAAACACCCAGTGCCTTTTAATTTTCTCCATAAATAAAACTTGTATCAGAGCTGCAGCAATGTTTTGTTAGTTTGTCATCCTCTTATAAAACGGTTGATGGTTGCCTAGCAATGACAATGGAGTGCGAGCACACAACACATTGAAAATGCTGAAGGAAGCAAAAACTCCTCATGCTTTTCACACGCTTTTAGACGCGATATGGGACTCTTACAAATTACCGAGTGCTGCAATACATCAGCCTTCCTGTATCTAAAGTAATCCCACATCACAGATGTTGACTTTTTTTGGGCACCAAGTCCTCCTGTGCTGAACAAATCATCCCTGTTTATGCGGGCTATTTGTCATAAGCTCAGTCTCCTGTTCTTGTGCTCTGTTTACACACACTGGGTTATGATTTGTTCAAATAGCATATATACTGCAGGAAAAGTATCAGTCGAGACTGGGTCGTTGGGTGATTTAGAAATCGTGGATGTTCAAATCACGATTTTGACACAACTTCAATTAATCGCAAAGCCCTAACTGTGACCACATTATTTTATCTGTTTTTTTAAATTGTGCTTCATCAAACCTGAATCCACACGTTCTGTATCACAAGTACAACACTGTACAAAGTGAGCTACCCAGCAAGCTGACCACACCAGAAATGTTGTACAGTACATATGGAGATAATTTATGTAGAGATAAGTTAACAGATGAGACATTTTTGATTACAAACACAACATTACATTGTTTTGTGCAGTTTATTTGGTAGTTAATAATATGTCCCTGTAAAAATCAGTATGAAAAAGATCAGTCTGCATTCAAACATGTGTACAGGGTTGAAATGCATTTTTGCAGGTTTCACAAAGCATGTAGCATGTATGTCTTATTAACGTGTTGAAAAATGTCCAAAGCTCCTCAGTAATTAAACATATGCTTTCACATGAATAGAATTTTGCAGTGAACATCTGGAAATACGTGTCTCACATGATCATTCACATGCTCAGTCAGATGTATGATCCTTATATGTGTTTCATGAAATCCATTTTCCTGCAGAGTTTAACTCTAACTCAGTCAAGCTCATACTACATTTAAATGCACCAGCAGACTGCGTTGGACTGCAACACAACACATTAATATTTTTACAGCTAGTTAATGCTAAACATTTAGAATATGGACACAAACCATCTAACACTTTGGTAATGTCATTTTCAATGCATGAGATCACAATATTTTGATGCAAATGACCACATAATGCAAACGTACAATGCATTTCAGTAGTCAAAGCATTTACAAAATCTCATTTAGAAACTCAAAAATGAGATTTCGTATGGCAATTAAAATGACCAAACCACCTTGGTGTTTGTTAAAAAAAAAGTATAGCTACTGTAAACCAGTCTTGGATTTTTATGCGGGTCATGAGAGAAAAGCATAAACAACTGGATTCAGATGGCAATAAAATCACCAACTACCCCCTGTAAATGGTGAAAATGCCTTGCGTCCCCCTGAGAAACAATTACTGGCCAAAAAGGGCTTAAGAATGCATATTAAAGGTGAAGTGTATAATTTTTCATTATTAAAACACCTTCTGTGGCAGCTTAATGTGCAGAAAGAAACTATATGCTTACAATTTATAGGCTAATTTTGCAGTAGTCTGTAAAGATGGTTGCTTTATCAAAACATTGCTGTTTTGAGTGGCCCACAGCAACATCGGCTCAATCAATAACTATAACTGAAAATGACTAAACAATAGCAGATGAGCAAAGATGGAAACATTAAATCAATATTTTCCATACAGTGCCGCAAACTTCATATTTAATGTTGACATGAAAAGGAACTTGTATGAAATATAAAATATAAAGGCTACTTGTGCCATTAAAGGTTTATCAATTATTGTTCAACTGAATATTCCTGTGGAGAATATTAATGTTGTTTTTACTTCTATAACCTGAACAAGTCTTGAATTGAAAAGAACTGAAGGGAAAAAAAACTCAATTGTGAGATAGAAACTCTGTACTCGATCATAGTTGAACATTTTGTTTCACAGCAACGAAATTACACAGACTCATAGTCCAAACATTTTCACTTTTTAGAAATATACATTTTTAAGCTCATAATAGTTTCAAAATGTATGTTTTTGATGTGGATGTGTTTAATTTAAGATGTAGAACATAAAGGTTTAAGTTTTGAAAAGTTATGTTTACCACAGTAAGTCTTAATGGAACCTACAGCAAATGATTCTTCTAGATTTTTCATCAAGTCTGCATCATTCTACGTATATTCTTGAGGGACAAGACTACAGAAATCACACAGTTACTTTCACAAACTTCATAAATAAACTGTTCAGTCTTCATGAATTGTTTCATTGAAAAGAGTCACTCAAAAGAACGATTTATTCATGACACATACATTTCATAAACATTTAAAAAATCTGAAATCTGTCATGACAACTCTCGGAGAGATTTAGAATGGTAATGAATATGTATATGACAATGTTTATATGTTTGGTCTTGGTGCAGCATAAATCTGCTTCACTGTTGCTGCTTTGATTATAGGTGCAGAGCAAGTACAGAGTTTTGCCAGTATATTTACAGACATGCAGTCTGAGAATATAACACACTGCTGTTGCAAACATAATGCAGATATAATGCCAGTAGCAAAACTATGCACAGGTGGTTCAAGGGTGGAGGAGGGTAACTGAAAAATGAACTGCAGATTTCTTGCACAAGCAACTTTATGATATTTAGATATTGAGGAGCAAGCTCATTGGCTGCTGAGGCGACATCAACTAAGCACCTGTCCCATGTAGTTGATGTGGTTGGAAGGAGATTAGATCAGGCCAGTTATCTTGCATGCCAAGTAGAGCTTCATGATTGAACTTGTATTAATGTGATAATACTGATAATACTGAATACTTCCTGATGTTAAAGTATAAGAATGTGTTATTGTAGTGAGGTAAATTTTCCCAAAATGAAAATACTCAAAATAAGGTAGACCTAATAGAGGCGTAGTCTACATAACAGGTAAATTCACTAAATTGTTTGTTAGTCGTATTGTTTGTGAACATACTGTATGAGCAACAATGTAATCTACCTACTGTATTAACAATAACACATTTATCTCTGACAACATACAGTATACTAACAAAGTAAATACTGTACATTTTACATAAACATATTTGTAGAAACCTAACACTGGCATTGCTTAAAAAAAGTGTAAAATGAGCTGCTAATTGTATTTCTATTTAGTTGATTCCATTTTCATTGATTGTGTTTCTAATTTGGATGGATTTGAGACAGACTGTAAATATAAAAGTTAGTGTGCTTTGAAAAATGTAAAGTCATATATGTTTTATGTAGGAGAAAATCATTGGACTGCCATTCTTTAAAGGATTTTGAATGCACCACCGAGGCATCGAACAGCATTAAATGAAGAGTATTTAAAATCCTTATGCTGCACGCCAAGATGTTAATTATCCCACTCATTTCATGGTCATGACAGACTTATAATCAGTTGTAACATGTTAGATTTTCTAGTCCTCTTTTTGAATCATGTAAATGACATGGGCATATCCAATAGCTCATAGTAACATGTGCTAGCTACCTCTTTGCAAAACATTTCGAACATATTTGCAATTTGGTTATTACCTTTCCTCTCTATGGGGAAGCAAACATCTGTGTCCTTGAGATCACACAGATGACTAAAGTCTCTGGCAACTCTCGTTGAGTTACTACAAATGTAAAAACAGTAACTACTCTAAATCAGTCTTGGAATATTATATGCGGGTCATGAGAGAAAAGCATAAACAACCGGATTCAGATGGCAAAAACATCACCTACTACCCCTTGTAAATGGAAAAAATGCCTTGCGTCCCCCTTGAGAAACAATTACTGGCCAAAAAGTGCTTAAGAATGCACATTAAAGGTGAAGTGTATAATTTTCATTATATAAAGACCTTCTGTGATGTTTGAGGGAAGCAGATTTATTTCGAACTATGACTGGAACTACCTGTGCATTAAACAAACCTGCCAGTTGACACAACATCATAAGACGTTATTAATATTAGGTTAGATTTAGGTCATGATGTTAGGTGACCAAAATTCAATGTCTAGCCAACGTCTAAGGACAACGTTATTTTGACGTCCAATAACAATGTCAAATTACGTTAATATATGGTTGATTTTAGGTTGTGTTGGAAAGTGACCAAAATCCAACGTCTAATAGATGTCATAGTGAAAATGTCCACCCAACGTCAAGGTGTAACATGATTAGACATTGATATTTGGTTGATTTTAGGTTGATTTTATGTTGGACAATGACGTTGGTCTGACATTGGGTTCTGACGTCAACCCGATTTTCATTTCCAAACAAAATCCAACATCCCCACGACGTTGGGGTACTGTGCCTGTAGGGCTACTGCACACTTTCCAGCCAATCAGAATCAAGCATTTCAACAGACCTTGGAATAAGTTATGTTTATGTAATTATTTGACAAAGTTGGTAGAATATAGAAGATAAAATAAAATAATCTGTAACTCATAATCTGTATACTTTGCATATTACTTTTCTCCTAAAGTGCCTGTTTGGTATTTACTGTGGTTGACAATTGTTTGTACTTAAATGGGTCAAAAGTAGTCCTGTATGACAAACAGACATTTAGAGCGTGTTTAAAGTGTGATATGCTTTTTATTTTTTTGTCTTTGAGAGGAGGTATTTCTGCACTGAAATATTGAGGGGATGCACAGTCATTTGATCTGACAGTAAAATGCCACTGCATGGGCAATGCACCTGAGAACGGGTGATTTATTGCTCCATTCTGCTAAAGCCTGCACTGCCTTTAATTAGAAAATACTGAGGAGGCAGCCGAGTGCTTAAGCATCACTTAGATCTTCACCGCCGCTGATGTGCACTGCAGCATCTTCCCTAATATGTGAAAATAAAGATGTAATGTCAGCCTCCAGCATAAATTTCCATGTGTTAATCAGTCACGCCACTGGTGAGTGAACAGCGTCTCTCATTCATAGAGGTGAGATCACGTGACGGTGTCATAATCAATGAGGCGTGCTGTATGCAGGTTTTATCTGCTGCCACTTCATCAGCAGTTTGTGCCTCGCAACTACAAATATCCTCCGAGCACTATGGGAGACATTTTACAATCGAAGCAAGGTGGATTACAAACAATGCTGTGTGGCGCAGGGATATATATGTGTGGCTTCAGGCTTCGCAGAGAGTTTCATTGTAAATAAAATGCACATAAAAATTGAAAAAGGAGACATAAAAACGTCCATGTGAAATAAAACTGCGATTGAAAGGTAAAGTAAAAACAAAGCTCATCGTGTGTGTATCAGAAACAAAACCGTTCATTAATGTGATGGTTCAGGCAAAAATGAAAAATTTGTGTTAATTTATTCACCCCCAGGCCATACAAGATGTAGGTGACTTTTTACTCTTCATTAGAACAATAAAGTAGATTTTTAGCTGAAACCTTTAAAAATAAAATGCATACCTGACTGCCTTTTTGTATAATAATGTAAGACAAACAATATGATTGATTACCATTTCGTTATACTGCTTGGCCACACGTATTTTAAACACTAGCTATACACTAATTGTATGTTGATGAGTATAAGCTTTTGAACACATGCGATGAAATAAATCTCCAAGCAAACAATACGATTCAACCCTGCAGGCACAGGACATCAACATGACATCATATTGGCATTGTACCCTAACGTACCATAACGTCGTGGGGACGTTGGATTTTGTTTGAAAATGAAAATCAGGTTGATGTCAGAACCCAAAGTCAGGCCGACGTCAATGTCCAATGTCCAACCTAAAATCAACCAAAAATCAACATCTAATCATGTTACACCTTGATGCTGCGTGGACATAATCACTATGACATCTATCAGATGTTGGATTTTGGTCACTTTCCAACACAACCTAAAATCAACCAAATATCAATGTCGTGATTTGACGTTAAAATAACGTTGTCCTTAGACGCTGGCTAGACATTGATTTTTAGTCACCTGACATCATGACCTATATCTAACCTAATATTAATGTCTTATGATGTTGTGTGCCTGCTGGGAATCTCACACGAGTACAGAACATAACCAGTGCAAATTGCAATATTGTTTTTTTTTCTTTACCAGCGAAAATATGACATATATCTGACCTTTAACAATAAGAATAAAGTATTTTAAAATGTCCTTTGACAATTGCGGAGATGTCGACCTCCAGGTGATGACGGCTGCGCATCCGGTATCATGTATCCGGTGAGGACACAATTTCCTCAGCTAGACATTCTGACATTTACCCCTGACTTTAAAATCGGTTGGTGCTATGATCGTTGTAACAGAAAATGATTGTGAATTTGAAAATGCTCATTTTAATCACGTTGGATTTAATCAATATTTTTCTATATTAAAATTATTCAAAAATAATAGCTAAATTCTTATAATAAAATTGATTACATTTTATTACAGACATTTTTAAGTAATTTTTAAAGCACTAAAATAGGAAATTAATTACATTAAATAAATTGTACAAATTAAATTTAATGAAATCTATAAAGCCACAGAATGACTTTTTATAGTGTACTAGCACTATGAGAGTCCAAAAAAAAAACATTGAGGTTTTTTTGTTTGTGCAAATAAACTGAACATTATATTTTATATGGCATTGGGGTGTATTTTTTGGGTGAACTTTCCTTTAACAAATGTAATCAAGTTCTTTATAATGAGTTATTTTGCCTTTGCATATCATCAACACAGTTAATTTAATCAGAGCCTGTGTTCCTATGCAGTTTTTTTGCATTGTGTATTAATAATAAAGTCTGTAAATATAATGGAACAACAAAACAGCAGAGCTAGTAATTGTTTAGAGAGACTTTGTAGTATTGCATGTGTCCTGATAAATTAGTTCCTACTGAGCTAAAGTAGGGCATCATTATTAGGTTTCATTTTCCCCCAGTTTTAAAAAAAATGTTAAATGTAATTCTACATACAATGATTAAGCATTATAAATGTCATATAATAAATTATTTACTCCTAACGATCTATAGTTTAGTTGCATAAATGAATATACTGGTAGCAGAGTAGTGCAGAATAAATGAACTCATAAATAAATAAATACAAAGAACAGAGATGTCAAATGAAATGTCTGTGGTGCAGAAACATGGCTTAGATATAATCAAAACATGTAGTTTACACTGTGTACAGATGTGTAATACCATCCTTTATGTGATGTTTTATTTATGCGAAAAGTCTAAATATATAAAAAATATATGAGAGGAATAAGCGTATTGCGTAACATTTGTTTTCTATTAGAAGCAGTTTAATTGGTAGCAATTTATTTAACAGTCATGCTTCACATTTACATACATGCTTATCATAGGCATTACATATGGTGGCTATTAACTAGGAACTATCCCTTATCCTTTAATTAACCTTAATGCATATAGTTACCTTATAAAACCCAGTGCATTCAAATATAATTACACTGTAAGTGCACATACATTAAAATAATGTACAACAATTAAATGATTTAAAATAGAGACATTTAACATCCCTATTGAAATCTGCAACCCAGGCTCATTCTGAAAACGTATCTCTATATACATTTTTGGAAAAGACCAAATACGTCCCAGGAGCTTCGTTTTTTTGCAGTTTTTGTTTTCGCGAATCCACCGGAGACGGCTGTGTACGCTTTTTCAAGTCTCAAATTTCCATTCACGCCTGCTGTTCTCATGTAAATTCACCACTGTTTGACTCCTCCTTCCCTAAACCCAACCAATAGTATTTTAAAAAGCAGAGATTGACCCACCCACCCACTTCCCTAAACCCAACTGACAAATTTAAAAAGCAATCCAAAAAAAAGCCCTCACTTGATTTTTACCACATTTTACCACATTCTCACTGTGTTATTTGCTTGTTTGTTTTATTTTTTATTTTTTTTGGCTTCGGTTTTTGTCTTACCTACTTTCTGAAACTGTTCTTTGCCTGACTTGAACCTCGTTGTCATGGGGAACTCTGCGCAGTGTCTCAAATCCTCAGATGTATATGCAACGAGGCACTGGACAAACTAACAGAGAAAAACTGTCCACACGGAGGTAAGCAGTCAGCTGGTAAGCATGAAAAGGAACGGCGTCATACCGCCATGTAGCATTCATTTTAAAGACAAAATGCAGCCATATGTACTTCTGGCTGCATAATTAGCAATCTCCAGAAATGTATACAGTGGCACATTTTCAGAATAAGTCTATGTTTTAACCAACGAACAGTCCAACATGAAGAGCATTTAAAATCCTTAAGCCGCACAAAAATGTGTCAATTATCCCACTTATTTCATGGTCATTTGTCAAGTTATAAATGTTGAAACTACTTTTGCTATTTGAAGCACAATATATGACTGCAGTAGGTAGTTCTGTCGCCTCACAGCAAGAAGGTTGCTGGTTCGAGCCTTGGCTGGGTCAGTTGGTGTTTCTGTGTGGAGTTTGCATGTTCTCCCTGCGTTCGCGTGGGTTTCCTCCGGGTGCTCCGGTTTCCCCCACAGTCCAAAGACATGCGGTACAGGTGAATTGGGTAGGCTAAATTGTCCGTAGTGTATGAGTGTGAATGAGTGTGTATGGATGTTTCCCAGAGATGGATTGCAGCTGGAAGGGCATCCGCTGCGTAAAACATGTGCTGGATAAGTTGTCGGTTTATTCCGCTGTGGCGACCCCAGATTAATAAAGGGACTAAGCCGAAAAGAAAATGAATGAAGGAATTTGGCTGCATTATTATCAGTTGTAACATAGATATCCTAGTCCCCTTTTTGAATCATGTAAATGATACAGGCATATCTAATAGCTCATAGTAGCATGTTCTAGCTACCTCTTTGCAAAAAAACTTTTAACTGCACAACTTTCAGCTAATCATAAGTGCATATACATTGACATTCTATATTCCTAGAAATATGGGTTAAACATTATTTTAAGGTGTTCTTGTTTAACCATTACAGTTAAATGTACTCATCCATACTTAATTGTATTTGCTATAGTAAGTACATAGTACATGTGAAACAAAGACACCTTAGAATAAAGTGTTACTAAAATCTGATGTCACAGCAATATATGCAGATTACATATATGCAATGCAAGTTCATGTTTGGATTTCACATATATATAAAATATATGTCATATATGCAACATGTATTTTAAAAAAGGTAATTTTTGTTCATATGTACAGTAGAAGTCAGAGTTATTAAACCGCCTGAATTATTAGCCCCCCTGTTTATTTTTTTCCCCAACTTCTGTTTAACAGAATGAAGATTTGTTTAACACATTTCTAAACAAAATAGTTTTAATAACTCATTTCTAATAACTGATTTATTTTATCTTTGCCATGATGACAGTAAATAATATTTTACTAGATATTTTTAATACACTTCTATACAGCTTAAAGTGACATTAAAAACTGATTTTATTCTAGCTGAAATAAAACAAATAAGACTTTTTCCAGAAGAAAAAATATTATCAGACATGCTGTGAAAATTTCCTTGCTCTGTTAAACATCATTTTGTAAATATCTAAAAAGAAAAAAAAATCAAAAGGGGCTAATAATTCTGACTTCAACTGTATATATTAGCAATAATTATATGTGTTCATATATCATGTATATGTGCATTACAGTTTAGTTAAGTTTTATTTAAAGTAAATGAGATAAAAGCTTTGAAAGTGTATGAAACTCTGTGCTGGCAAAGAAGCAAATGCTTAAACTCTCAAATAAATCTAGACGGCTTTAGTGGGAATGTTTTATTTTGTCTCCTGTTGTATTTAGTTTCCTCGGGAAGGAAATGTTTCGAGGTCCCATATATTTGCACATCCTCATAAAACTGACCCCCTTTACCCAATAAAAGTGTGTTTGTGCATGTGTGATTCAAGTTTAACACACCAAAAAGAAGAGAAAGTTTCAGTGCAAACCACTTTTAAAAGACTTGTTTCTTTTCTTGATTGAATGGGGAATTGAGTTAGGGAATTGAACACGGGGCTGAAATTGTTCTTTGATCAAAGAGGAATCTTATCCACTGCACTGCCTGAACCACAAATATTTGATTGATAAAAACACAATTACCTAAATAATTGACCAATGCTTGATGATGAAAAGCTGAGAAAATAGCTTATTTTTATTCTCTGACCCATGTGCTTTACTGAACGATTAGATTAGGACTCCTGTATTATACATTAGTGTATAAAAATGCATGTCCTGTCCAGTAAGGCTTTCTTAACACGTACCAACCCAGGGGCATTGGCTTATTATTATTATTTTTTACATTGGGTAAGAAACATTTAAAAGTCAAACTATACCAGGTCACAATGTTTTTGGATGTGCAGTGATACTGACAATGCTAATGGATTAGTTTACCACCTGCATCTTGGCATTTCCATTCAGTGTTTTGTTGTTGTTGTTGTTGTTGTTGTTGTTGTTGTTGTTGTTGTTGTTGTTGTATGTAATATCCAAAAATAAACATAAAAATGTAGAAACAACTGTTTACAGCATTAAAAACTGAAGCATGCTAGTTTAATGAGATGTTAATGGTCATTCTTGTGCATCAGGAACAGAAATCTCAAACTTCATTAAAAATATCTTGATTTGTGATCTGAAGATATTAAAAAGTCTTTAAAATGTTGCCTTATTTATGTAAGCAAATACTTAACTGTTGCATTTTGTTTGCAGTAAATAAAATGTTTCTGGCCTAATATATGTCTACAGTGGGCACGACAACCTTATGCAATGTCCCAAAATTTATATCCATCAAGAGCTGTATTCATTTTTGGCCAAAATATTGTATTGATAAATGGAGCACCACAACTGTCTGACCCTGAAGCGTCCACTGTCTACTCAAGTGGTTCAATGGGGTTCAGGTCACTTGGATGTCAACTCATGTGTGAAAATGAAGCCTTCTTTCTCAATTTGAGGCCAATGAATCACTGCAATATCATCCTGCAATATGGCTATGGGATGCATTTTGACATTGTTGTTTAAGAAATAAACAAGCCAAACACTCCAGGTTAAAGATTTGCGGCAAACATACAGTATAAACAAGCCAGGCATATAGTAATGACAGCCTTAAAGATCCACACATTTAAAAAAAAAAAAAAAAGTAGTTTAGTAGTTTTCAGTATTCTCTGACCAGTGGTTGTGTCATTCTCTGGTTATTTGAGTTTTGTTTCATTTGGAGACGGATAACTCATTGCTCTCCTAAATATAGTATTACAGTGCTGCTTTTTTAACAGTCAAGTGAATCTAATTGGTCTGCAAAAGCAAATAAAAAGCTTTTCATTTAACGACAGCCACTGTAAATGTCAACACAGGCTCATTGGAAATGCATGCTTCAACATACTGTACATTTGACTGGAGTTTATAGGTAAAATGAACTCTACAGGGCAGTATGACATTAACAACACTTGTTTCTTTTCACACTAATGAAGTCTGCAGGCCTGTATTATTGATCAATAAAGAGTTATTTTTGAGCAGTTCCCAGAGAAGGAAAGACAGGAAAGGGCATAAGGTCAGACCTTTACCACAAGCCTTACACTACCTGACAAAAGTCTTGTTGCCTATCCAGGTTTTAAGAACAATAAATAATAACTTGAATTCTAGTTGATTGTTTGGTATCAGAAGTGGCTTTTATGAAAGGCAAAGGCCTCAAGATTACGCTTATTTTACCAAAATAAAATATGATCATGCCTTGATTTTTAATTATTTAATTAGGACAGTAAGGTCTGACTTGGCTGAGACAAAAGTCTTGTCACTTAACAGAAATATTGGTAATAGCATATAAAGTCATGGTGCTGTGGAAAAAGAATTAATATTGTGTATGACTCTCATGAGCTTGGACGACTGCATCCATACATCTCTGCAATGACTCAAATAACTTAATAATAAAGTCATCTGGAATGGCAGAGAAAGCATTCTTGCAGGACTCCTGGAGTTCATCAAGATTCTTTGGATTCATCTTCAGTGCCTCCACCTTCATTTTACCCCAGACATGCTCAATAGCCCCTTTCACATAGTGATACCAGTAAATATCCAGAAAATTTTCGAAATGACTTTACCTGTACATTCAAAAAAAGTGCTGTTCACATAGGCAAGGGCGTTTCAGAATTTTTCCAGAAAAAACAATTCACACATCCATTTCAAAATGCCGGCAAATTCTGACATCATTAACCAGAAATGAGCTTAAGTGGATGGATAAGTACTGTGAACAACTTCGATGAAAACATATGGAGGAACACACTTTCACTTGCTGAGATGTTCATAATATATGTGTGTGCTGGCGCTCATCGGAGCACTTCTTCACGTGCACACGTGTCAAGCAACTGAAGCAGAGCTTAAAGGTAAACAAACAGCGGTTTATCATACGCATTTTATCGATAATGTTTTACACAGTTGCATTAAGAAGGAACATAGAAACGTTATCTGACTAACATCTAGCAGCTAAATGTGTCTGGAAAAATATTCAAAGGCTTTAATTTTCAGAAACAGCGCGGATATGAATGTGTCTGAGTGTTCTGATTGGCTGAAGTAGATGTCTCACGTCAGCTCGTTCTAGACATGAATGTGCTCTTTTCAGCAATTTTCCTTCTGCGTTCACACAGCGCAGCATTCCGACAAATTACCAGTAATGTTACAGCCTTTATTTCTGGAAAATTGTCGGAACAAATTTACTGGTATGTTTAAAAAGGGTCTGTTCACACATACAGACCTTCTCCAGCAATTTTCCGGAAAGGTCTGTATTTGTGAAAGGGGCTAATAATGTCTATGTCTGGTAACTGGGATGGCCAATCCTGGAGCACCTTGATCTTCTTTGCTTTCAGGAACTTTGATGTGGAGGCTGAAGTATTTGAAAGAGCACTATCCTGCTGAAGAATGTGCCCTCTCCTATGGTTTGTAATGTAATGGGCAGCACAAATGTCTTGATACCTCAGCCTGTTGATGTTGCCATCCATCACGCCCCCATACTGAATGTAACCCCAAATCATGATTTTTCCTTTACCAAACTTGACTGATTTCTATGAGAATCTTGGGTCCATTCGGGTTCCAATAGGTCTTCTGCAGTATTTGTGATGGTTGGGATGCAGTTCAACAGATGATTCGTCAGAAAAATCTACCTCCTGCCACTTTTCCAAATGATCAACTAGAAGTCAAGTTATTATTTTATCTTACAACTGGGATCGACGACAAGACTTTTGTCAGGTAGTGCACCTTCTTGCGGATGTGTATCTGGAACGTACAACAAAACGTACCCTAAGTATTAGCAAAAATGTAGACAGCACCTTGTAGTGGATTTGTTATCTGAAATGTGCAACAAAATGCAAACGGAGAAAATATATTTTGAAAATATCTCAGGTATTGTAGGTCAATTTGTTTGTGTTTGTGTCCAACAGTTTGGCTTGAGATGATAATTTACAGCAATAGCATAGATTCTTTGGTTCCAGAAAGTTCTGACGCTGATTTGAAAACAACTTTTTAGGCATTTAACTGCAACCACATGAGACTTAGTCATCGTTTAGCATACCCAAGGCGCCCCAGCCATCTTCACAAGTGGCTCCGCAGCCTTTAGAACAGAGATTCCCTCCAAAATAAACACCCATTAAATGTCAGTTGGGTTTATTCCTATTAGCTGCCTCAGTGGTAGGCCAGCGCTGGCACTGTAGATGTTTGTGCCCGTGGCAGTTTATATTTGAGGTCTGCAGTGGAGATTTCTCTTTTAGATCTCTATTCATTCATCTCTATTAAAACTGTGCTTTGATGTGTTCTGAGAAATATTAGTCTTGATGATCTTAGTGGAGCTACGAAAAGATCATTTGTCATATTGAGAGAATCAATTTGAATTACAGTTCAGTGGCATTCACACAAATGCGTGATGCCACGTTGAAAGAGAGGCCTACAGACCAGGACTTTGATTGAGTGGCGTGACACTGAAGGCACCATTAGCTCTGAGTGAACCAAATGAGCAAGCGTGTGTTGAGCAAATGCAGCTCTAGACTAATGATGATGAGCTTTTTTTCAAGGGCAAAATGTGACACTTCTACCAGTGGAATTAAATGTTGAGCAACAACAGACTGGGGAGAGTTGGTTTAAAGGGGGGATGTTTACCACAAAGATTTGAATTGTGTCATGTACAGTTTTCACATTCATGTTGTTTCAAACCCATTAATCCGTTTCCCGTTTCAAGCATTTTTAATATACGGTTAAAATCAGAATTATTAGCCCCCCTGAATTATAAGCCCCCCCCCCGTGTTAAATTTTTCCCCAATATCTGTTTAACAGAGAGAAGATATTTTCAGCATATTTCTAAATATAATAGTTTTATTAACTCATTTCTAATAACTGATTTATTTTATCTTTGCTATGATGACAGTACATAATATTTCTGTAAGAATCTTGGGTCCATTCGAGTTCCAATAGGTCTTCTGCAGTATTCGTGATGATTGGGATCCAGTTCAAAAGATGATTCATCAGAAAAATCTATCTCCTGCCACTTTTCCAAATGATCAACTAGAAGTTATTATTTGTTGTTCTTACAACTGGGATCGACTGCAAGACTTTTGTCAGGTAGTGTACCTTCTTGCGAATGTGTATCTGGAACTACAACAAAACTTACCCTAAGTATTAGCAAAAATGTAGACTCTTCTACCAGTGGAAGTAAATGTTGAGCAACAACAGACTAGGAAGAGTTGGTTTAAAGGGGAGGTTTACCGTGGAGATTTTAATTGTGTCATGTACAGTTTTCACATTCATGTTGTTTCAAACCCATAAAACATCTGTTCAATTTTTAAGAGCATTTTTAATATACATTTAAGTTTGCTGAATCTGTTAAACATCATTTGGAAAATGTTTAAAAAAGAAAAAAAAATCAAAAGGGGGCTAATAATTCTGACTTCAACTGTTTTTGTAATCAAATTTTTATTTTTTTCAGTTTTTTCAGAAGAGAAACACTAGCTATGTTTCCATCCACCTATTTATATGCGCATTTTTGATATGCGCATAAAAAATCGGTTGATGAAGATGCCAAGATGCGCATAAATTTAGAAAATGCGCATAAAAAAACGTAACTGAGTAGAATAAACTTTTTAAGAAGAAATGCACATCAACTACGATGGAAACACTTTTAACAAATTTCAGTATGCACAATAATATTGAGAGTTAATTAAGAGATCATGTAATGATAAAAATGTGCATGACAAACCAGCAGGCTGATCGTATTTTAAAACATCTGAAACGTTGATTGGGTCCTTCTAAATCACCTTAACCATTTCAGTATTAGTGTAATTATAATATTAATAACCTTCAGAACTGTCGTGACCATCTGTGCTCTGCTCCGCCTTCAATCACCACACGTTCATTGTGTCATGGCATTTGTCTTCTGAGGCGCAAGTCATTTATTAAATAAAGAAAAGATTCACGCAGCTTCTCCTATCACAGCAAGTTCCATATTTACTGTTGATATTTGGCGCCAGTTAATCAGGAAGTGACGATTTTGTTCTCTTTGACTACTTGGATGGAAACGCTGCTTTTATTTGCACGTTTTTTATGTAATATTCCTGTTCAATTTAATTCACATTTTTGGATGAAAACAGCTATTGAAGCATTAAAAAATACATCATTTTTATTTTTAGCTCAATAAAATATTCATTGCTGCTTAATAATAGCTAGTAAGGGAGTATTTGAGTTATTAAGTAGGATTAGAGATGTAGAATAAGATTATACGTAATAAGTACTAATACTGTATACAGCCAATGTAATAAGCCAGTTAAAAAAATGATAATTGGTACATAAACTGTTACCAAAGCCACATGATTCAGGTTGTGGAATCTTACTGTTTTAAAGATATGTGATCACTTTATAAGATGAACAGATTCAAGATTAAATGCTTTTATGCACACGTAAACACTGATCAGTGATCATAAATAGAATAGAGCTCAACCATGTACCTGCTTGGTGCACAAAAACCAACCCTTATTAGTTCCTGTCATGTGACATGAAACATCACAAGCTTCCGTGAACATCTCCAACCATATTTTGATGCTTTTAAAAGACTTGGATTAAACCTCTGTATTCATATGTATTTTGGTAGCACTTCAGAATAGGGACCAATTCTTACTTTTAAATCAGTTGCTTAATAGAATGACTGCTGTTAATATATTGGCTGTTTATTACTACTTATTTTAAAGTACATATTCTGCATGATCTTATTCTACATCCCTAATACTACCAAATACCTAAACATAACAACTACCTTAATAACTTAGCGAATAACTTAGCGAATTATGAGTTTACTGAGACAAAAGTCATTGTTTATGGTTTTTAATTGCAAAAATTGTACCTTTAAATAAAGTGTGACATACATATTTTTGACATCTTTGTGAATTTTTTTAAGTGTTACAGCTTTCATTGGAAATGGACTTCTGTTCTATGGTTTTGGAATGACTTCAAGTTGAGTAAATGATGACAAAATTTTCAGACAAAGTAATAACTTAATTCAATTAAAAAGCTATTTTTCCAAAGTATGATTTTTAAATACTACATTGTCCTTTTTGTTTGTATTATAACGTAAATTGCTGAGACTATAGCTTTTGTTATATGGAGAACTGTTCAAATTTTAGCTTTTAAATAAATCTTTCATGCCCCCTTTCTGTTACGGAGGTTATTATCTACATTCATTATATTAGACAGAATAGCAGTTAGGAAGGGGCTAAGTGAGATTTGGCCTCGTAGGATAAAGGGAAGGAAGAAAAATGTGAATCTGAGAGATAAAATAGCAGGGGAGCGGGCTTTGCACGAGTTCTTTTCAAAATCATGATTTTTATCATTGAGAGCAGGAGACGATTTCTCAGCCAATGGGATATCTGTGGCTGGTTCAGCCTCCCTGTTGTGCTGTATACAAAGATTAAAAATAACAACAGACCCTCTGTTTTTCACACATGACATGTACACAGTGGCACACTTGTATAATGTGAAGCTTCACAGTGGCCACAGCTGTTTCAATGGATAGTCGCGGTACCCTTTTGAAAAGAGACAACCAGCTCTTTCCCTCCTCTCTGACTTTGTTAAGAAAACCAGCATTTATTTTAAAAGATTTTCCAGGTTAAGTGCGATTGTAAGAATCTGAGGCATGGTGTTGTTCTTATGCTGGGTCTACAAGCAGAAAAGTTTCTGCATTTTTTGTTTTTAAAAGATGTCTAATAGACGTCTAAACATAGTCATCTTGGCTAAAACAAGGCTAAATTTGGACAGTCAGTGAAAATCTAATAGATAAGAATAGGCTAAAACTAGACTAGTCATGAAATAAACAAAAATGAATGACTACACAAGAAAGTCTGTCTAATCTGTCAATTTGATGACTAGTCTAGTTTTGGGCTATTATTGGATGTCTATTATTTTCACTGACATCCCAAGTTTAGCCTTGTTTTAGCCAAGCTGTCTACGTTTAGATGTCTATTAGTTGTCTATTAAACACAATATTGTTTGCTGAGTTCTCATTAGTCTTAAAGCACTTGATAAAAATGCTCTATTTTGAGGTGGGACTAGTTTTTGTTTGGACAAATTGTGGACGTTTGGTTTGGCTGCTGCAACAGAATGATTGGACATTCTGCTTTTCCCAGGCAACACTCCTATTTGAGCTCTGTTTTTAGTGTCTAGGTGTATAATAAAAAATATCTTCATTGCTAAGTGCTAGTAGCATCTTCTGTCACACAAAACTTGTCAATGCTAACCTGTCATGTCATAGTATATTCTGAAGGTCAGAATTGCTATAAATCACATTTCCCTATTGATTAAATTGCAGTTATTAAGCATGCGACTCGGGGCATCCGTTGTCAGTGTCAGTAGACTAGCTTCTATTACATTGAGATGTTTTTTTGTATTGCCTGAAAAAACACATCATATATTGTAAGCATAAAGCCTTTTTTTGTGTGAAATACTATATATAGGACTTTTACTAATATTAACAGTCAGCATGAAATGATAAATGACTCTTCATATATTTATATAGTGTTTGTTAAAATGATGTACAGTGTATGTGCACTTCATTATTTTGTAAAAAATAATAATAATTATTTGCCCTCAAAATGTTTTATCAAAAACCATATCCTTATCTCCCCCCTAGAAACAACTCATCTTCACTTACATAAAATGCCTCTAGAAAAAAAATGAATGCTATGAATATGATACGATTCCATCTGTAAAATTTAGCTCCTCATTCCTGTAATCAAATGGCATCTGGCAAAAATATTTTGCACCAAAGGGTGCTGATGGTGATTCCAGTGGACATAATTCCTCCATTTTATTAGCAAATATAATGGTTTTCAAAGGACAAAATCAAACATCAGCCTTCATTTTAGAAACATTTCAATTTGATGTATGTCATGATAGAGTAAAAAAAAGTTCATGTCATGTTGACTAAGTTTCTATTAGCTGTATCTTCAATTAGCAATTTCAATTTGAAAGGTAATGGAAATGCAGCTAGTGATAGAGAGCATGGAGGAGATCTGATGTGAAAGTGATTTACCACTATTATAAGCAGTGCAATTTAGTAAAATATTTTGCAGCTCATGTAATTGCTAAATCAGTGTTTTAACTGTGGAAAGATGTTACAAAACAGCATGGAAACTTAAATAACTCAATAACATAGATTTACCTCTGGAAAGCTGCTTGATTTATAATATTTAGTAGCAAAAACATAGCTTTCATCCTTGGTACAAAGTGATGGGGCACTGTTTACAACCCCACCACATTACAGAGCACCACTCACATAACTGTCCTTTAAATTCCATCACATTTGTCTTAAATCATTGTTAACTTATAAATAATAACTTCACACAAGGCTAGGAGATTATGCTTTTTGTACATGACTCATCTACAGCTCTGTGTGGGCTTGGACATGTTGAAAAAAACAATATTAGCCTGATAGCGCTAAAAATGTTTATGCGACTTCACTGCAAATCACCATCCAAAGCCATGCCTCCTGAGTGCATGAACACGCACAGACGAGATGAGCAGAGACAACATTACTAAAATAAGCCTACATTATGTGTCATTCACCAGTGATTCATACTACATAGTACTGTCATTGTACAGTTAGTAACAGTACTACAAAATATTGTAGTTGATGCTTGCCTGCCATTCTGTCAGCACAGTGTAAGTATAAACCCCAATGATGTATCCTGTGTGCGCGTAGAGGTATGCAAATACATATGAAGAGTTCAGATGCAAAACCCTCTAAATCCATCAGACCTCTTTTCTTGTAAACAAGCATTTTCTATCAGGCTCCTAAAATTAGGTTCAGAAGTTTCATTTTATATGTAATGATTAGGTTATCAGCTAGTAAATAAAATAACTTTTTTCAAAAATGTCACTTTAAACAATTATTTGGTTTTTAACAAGGTACATTTTCTTTTGTGTCAAAACCAGCTAAATCCACTTGTGCTTTTTTTTGCAAAAACCTCTAAATCCACCTGTTGAGATAAGACAGTGTAATTAGTTGAAAAATCCCAAAAGATGCAATTAGAAATGATTTTATCAAACATAAAACACATACACAAACCACCTAAAATTAAAAATATATAAATCTGTCAAGTAAGTGGCGGTTCATTCCGCTGTGGTAACCCCTGATAAACCAGGGAAAAAGCAGAAGGAAAATGAATGAATGAAATCTGTCAAGTAAGTGCATTAATCAATAACATTAAAATTTACATTAATTCAATCTTAAAGATCTGTTGTCATTTCTGATATTTGGGATTTAGATTTAATGAACAATGTAGAACAATATAAACATTGCAAACATTGTAAGCTAAGCTTAGTAGATTTAAATAATGTAATGTAAAAACATTGTGAAACATCAATATCTGTGCACTGTCCATTAATATAAAAAGCTTATCAGATGTATAGGTATTAAGAAGTTATACGTACAAATAATGTATAGTTTTATAAATTATATGTATCTTTTAAAAAATAGCTTAAATTAGCAAATAAAACACAAGGTAGGCCTACTGGCCAAAAAGGGGATGCCTCTTAAACACTTTTAAAGCTGTCATTCATTCATTCTCACCATACTTATGGTCTTGGTCTCTTGTTTATCCTCATACTGTAGCATCCACGTGGGATGAAAGAACAGCATTTTAACTTCATCTTTCGTGAAACGCAGTTGCCGTTTAATGTATAGTTAATCAGACTCATTCAAAGTAGCATCGCTGCGCAAACAAACGTTAAATGAATGCTACACTTCCGACTATACACTGTGTTTTCTTTTTCTTATACAGTAATGCACAGAGTTTTGAGCTAAGGAACGTTTTCATTTGCCATTCACTGACAGTTGGACAGGCTCATCCAGTTCATCAAACTTCATCTTTTAAAATCGAAATCAAAAGAGGAATAAAACAGTCTCCTCATAAAAGCCGGCATATCAGCATGCTGACTGAAAACATTTGATTCGATTTGAGCCTTCTGATTGGTTCTCGGGATATAGCAGCTTTTGCTGTCAAAGGCAAGTGCCGTTTAGTGGCTTTTTGCAAACTTTTGTTATTTCTGAATGTGCTGGCACTAGGATTTTGATGATTAGAAGCAAATCTATTTGTTAAAGGTGTACTACACCTAAAGCATTAACTCAGTGTCATTATCTAATTTTTAGCGGAAGTGGCATTTAGCGGCTTTTGCATCTGAACTCTTCATATGTTAACAGGCAGGTAGGAAAGACTTTCAACCAGCTTAACACAATAAAATGTTTTTGAAGACAACTATACGTGAATGGCCATATAGCAGTGATTCTGACTATTCATATCAGACAGAATATAATTTTGGTCATATTTACATTCTAAGCTTTTGTATTAAGCTTTGGATGTCTGTTATCATGGGTGGCATGGTGGCTCAGTGGATAGAACTGTCACCTCACAGCAAGAAGGTTGCTGGTTCGAGCTAGGCCAGTTGGCATTTTTGTGTGGAGTTTGCATGTTCTCCCTGTGTTTGTGTGGGTTTTCTCTGGGTGCTCCAGTATCACCCACAGTCCAAAGACTTGCAGTACAGGTGAATTGAATAAACTAAATTAGCCGTAGTGCATGTGAAAATGCATGGGTGTTTCCTAGTACTGGGTTGCAGCCGGAAGGGCATCCGCTGTGTATAACATATGCTGGAATAGTTGGCGGTTCATTTCGCTGTGGTGACCCCTGATAAATAAAGACACTAAGCAGAAAGAAAATGAATGAATGAATGTCTGTCATCATATTTTATGACGTCATTAATGTATGATATGATCTTTTTTATAATATAGCCTATAATTGTGTAGGACTTACCTCACTTTGTCCAGCAAGAGTGAGAGCAATGTTTTTCACCACAGTGACAATGTTTTTTTTGAAAGACATGTCTGAAGTGAAGTTCTGTTTTTGCTAGCACAAAGTTATGATTTTATGTTTGTAGAAAGTTGCTAAGCAACAGAGGTACAGGAAAAGTAGAAGACCCCAAAATGAATGCCGTCAATTTGACCATTAATTAAAGTAGAAATAATCTTTGTGTTTAGTCATTTGAATAAAACAACAAAATTAGAATGAAATATATCTTTGGGAAATGTCAGGTGCTATACTTATTCATTCATTCATTCATTCGTTTTCTTTTCAGCTTAGTCCCTTTATTATTCCGGGGTCGCCACAGCGGAATGAACCGCCAACTTATCCAGCACATGTTTTACGCAGCGGATGCCCTTCCAGCTGCAACCCATCTCTGGGGTACATCCACACACACTCACTCACACTCATACACTACGGAGAATTTAGCCTACCCAATTCACCTGTACCGCATGTCTTTGGACTGTGGGGGAAACCGGAGCACCCAGAGGAAACCCACGCGAACGCGAGGAGAACATGCAAACTCCACACAGAGACGCCAACTGACCCAGCCGAGGCTTGAACCAGAGACCTTCTTGCTGTGAGGCGACTCCACTACTGCGCCACCGCGTCGCCCCACTATACTTATGTGAGTTTTATTTATTACATAAAATTTTGTAACTTATTGCATAACATTGAAATATCGTTAAAATGACTGCCTATATAACTCTAGTGTTAATTGATTTAGACAGTTGTCTGGACCTGAAGATAACATGTCCAGCTGACATGGAGCCGTGCTGCCGGTGTGTGACCCTTCTTCCACATACAGTAGAGGTGTGAACCTACACTGGTCTCACGGTTCGGATCGGTTACGATTATCATGCATCACGGTGCATTGACGATGCTTTCCATACACAATTTTATATTTTACTTCACAGCACAACAATTCTTGTATTAAAAGTATAAATATATTTATATTTATATATTATTTGTAATACAATTTTGCCATTTAATACAAGCAGTACAATATGAACTGTACCTTTAAAAACTCAAGTACATGCACAGAACAACATGAGCATTTATAGAAGATAAACAAATGTAAATTTCCCACTCGCTTTCTTAGTGTTGTCGAGTGAGTTCTTACACGCCTATGATTGGTCAATCGCTCAACAGATAGAGCTGTGGTTGGCTCTAATGCTCTAGCATTGTTCACCGATGATGAGCACTGATAAACGGCGACGCTGATCACAGCTGAACCATGATAGACGCGGAGGAGAAAACTTGCTCTGCATACAGTACATGCTCTCGTTTCTCGAGGAAGAGTAAAAGTTACCTCACGGCAGCAGGTCAAGAGAGCGAGAGTGACAGAAATGCAGTTTACTTTCATTTTCTCCCTCGCAGTGAAATAGGGGCTTCTGCTGTAACTTCAGTGTCAGAGAAAGACTGTCCAGCAAACACTTTTAATTACTCATGCTCGCTTCCCTCGCCATACTATTCTACCACGACGCATATGAGCTAAATGACGTCAGTGAGTAACAACCGGTTATGATTTATTACTAAACCGATACCGAATTGTCTGGGTCTGCATGGTGGTGCACCAAGAAAGAATTAATTTTGACACCCTTAATATACAGTGTATAGAGAAGATTGATTTTTTTTTAAATCAAGGAGATTCATTTAGTTAAAGGGGGTTTAGGGGGTTTCAGCTTAGCATTACATCACGTGCACCCTCTTTGCTAATACTGTACTTCCTACTGTCAGTTCTTACATGAAAATGACAAAGAGCGACATCTAACCCCTGTGAGACTTCCAGCCTTTCAATCTATTCCCCTTCTCATTCCTCCGAAGAGTCAGTGGCTGTTGAAGCATCCAAGAAGCACAATGGCTACATGAATATCTTTGGGCAACATTGTGTAAACAGCTGAATCATGCAGAATGCCGCCCTTTTGAATATACAGTGTGCCGAAGGCTTCCAGTGACAAGGCCATGGGGTTCAAAACTAGCAATATACTGGAGTCATCTGCGATGCGTAAGAACCCCCGTGATGACACTGCACTGACTGACTGTTTTTTTAACCGCAGGACAGTCCTCGTTCTCCATGGGCTGATTACTTTTTTTCTTCGTGAAGGATTGCATCTGGTCGGCCAACTGACAGATGCAGTGCACGACTGTAAGAGATGACCATCCCTTTGCACAAATTACCCAGTCTACTCTGATGGCAGGAGACGTATAAGACGATCTGTTGCCTGTTCATTAGTGGTGTAATTAACTGGGGCTCCTCCCTGGCACATGCACAGCAGCAGCTGGATGGACAGCCCCCCTCCACTCGCATTTGTTTAGCATTAGATGGATCGTGAAATTGACGCGTAATGGTACTAGTGAGGGAGCAAATGCCAGAGCAGTGCAAGATTCAGTCCTCCTGCAGAATGCATAGTCGTTAAGACTACTTAAGAGTAACTGTATGTAATGCATAATCAGAAATGTAATCACATCATATTGTTCCTGTTGTAAATAATGTCATAATTATACCACTGTACCATAAAACAAAATAATAGGTGAAACGACAAACAATAATGTTTTATTGGTTTACTGATCTCTCAGCCTGGTCAAGCTGGTTGTTCAGCTGTGCTCTCAAGTCCCAAACCCCTCTAAAACCAGCAAACCAACATAATCTTTACACAATATGGTGCGTGTGTAATTGTTTATGTGGTTTACAAGGTCACTAAAATGCATAATGACATGGGTATGACCTAGTTGTACTCTATTAGGTTGGTTTACAAGGACATACCTTGTGTCTTTGTGATTCAAAACACATATAATCCTATTTAACAGGGCCTTTTGACAATCAAATTTTGTCACAGGTTTTTCTGTGAAGTTTTGGCAGTAGCGGGAGGGTAAGCCCATATAATAAGCGCTTTTTTTTAACTTTGTTATTGTTTTTAATGTTGACATCATGCATATGCATATCACATGTTCAGGCTAGTGCTTTATAATCAAAATAGTGATGACGAACGACAGTGTTCATGCATGGGCGCATAATGCTTCTTTACTAAGTGAGGTTGACAACTACTGGCCTGGCATGCATGCACTAATACGTCACGTGTAGTTATTTTTGCAGTGAATCAGGATAATTTTGACAGTGTTGCTACAGTATATGAATGCACATTTTTCAAAAACACAAAGGAAAACACATCCCTAAGACAAAGATAATAGAGCTTGAAGCATGGAATGCGGGAGAAAATACATGACAGTAAAATCAATGCAAGACAAAGAAAGAAAAAAGTAAGGGCAGTACATATACACAGGTATATGAGAACAAAGCTGGAAACAGGTATGCAACATAATCAGTATCCATGGAGACAAATGAGTGATGGGAACACAGGAAACACGATTTGATATTATTATTATAATTATTATTATTATTATTATTATTATTATTATTATTAATATTAATATTAATAATAATAATCGAGGTTTACATGAAGTGCAAAGAGTAAATTTGTAATAAATAAAATGGTAACACTTTACAATAACAGTACATGAATGATGATGTATTAATATGTAAACTAAACATTATATTATTATGAATTAGTAATGAGTTAAGGCGTGCGCTAATCATGAACTAGTTTTAACTACAGCATGTAGTCAGAACAAGAGTTCATGAGTAAAAAATGGCTACCTTAATTACTTGTTAGTACATGATTGTTAATGTATTCATTAACATTTAAGTTTAGGCTAAATGTAACCAAAATGCCCACATGGAAAAAAAAAACTATATGAACATATATGTTTTAATATAGGTTTTTATATAGGTTTTTAATATATGTGACAAATAAAAAATTGGCCATTTTCCTGTATTATATGTACATATATGCTCATATTTGTTCACCTACTGTATATGTTCAGCTACAGTTGAATTCAGAATTATTAACCCCCTTTGAATTATTATTTTTTTTTTTTAATATTTCCCAAATTATGTTTAACAGAGCAATGTTTATTAAAAACCATTTTAGGGACAAAATTATTAGCCCCTTTAAGCTATTTTTTTTCCGATAGTCTACAGAACAAACCATCGTTATACAATAACTTACCTAATTACCCTAACCTACCTATTTAACCTAGTTAAGCCTTTAAATGTCACTTTAAGCTGTTTAGAAGTGTCTTGAAAAATATCTAGTAAATTATTATTTACTGTATCTGTATCTTGACAAAGATAAAGGAAATCAGTTATTAGAGATGAGTTATTAAAACTATTATGTTTAGAAATGTGTTGAAAAAAAATCTTCTCTCTGTTAAACAGAAATTGGGGAAAAAATAAAAAGTGGGCTAATAATTAAGGGGGCTAATAATTCTGACTTCAACTGTATATATGTTTACCTATATTAGTAAAGTTATTAAAATCCATAGCTGCTTGACAACATTAATAAAATAAATTTACATTTTTTATTTACTTAAGAATAATAAAAAAATAAATAAATAAATAAAAAAAACGACAAACCATTTTGTTATACATTTCCTTCCTTTCCCTTATCTTGATACAAGAACGAATTGACATTGTAAATTGACAACTTATTTGCCATAGTTAAATTCCATAACAAGCCAATTACACGTGATACCAATTTCAAGTGTTCGCACATACATATGTTTTGTGCATTTTTTTTAGTTAGTTCTTAGTTATTGCCTTGATAATAGAAACCATGAGCTAGGCATCATGTATGACAGTTGCCAAAGTGAGATATGAGCTATATAGGAGACATATCCAACACAATCTCACGGCAATTCGTAACTTTTTGATTTCGTGGCTAATTCGTATGAATTTGTAAGATCTAATTCGTGCAATTTAGTACGATTTGCTCATCACCCAATGACGGTTGGGGTTAGGGGTGGGGTTAGGTGCCACGCCTCCTTTTTAAAATTGTACATTTCCGTACGACTGAACTCGAACTACGAATTAGCCACTAAACTGACACTTACGTTTACTTACTTACGTTTCCTCTTGAGATCAGGCTGACATATCTTGTATGTACATATAGGGCTTATATGTGGATATAAAGAAGCAATACAGGAGATCTATATGGTCTATATATGCACATATATGCACCTCAATTTTGCCTGTATGTGGCATATATATGCATATATGCAGCATATATAATATCATATATGTGCATATCGACTGCATATAGGTTTCATATATGTACATATATCCTCATATAGGTTCTTTCCATGTGGATGAACTCATGAGCTGTTAATGTATTGTCATGACTTTACTTGGAGGGGCACATCATCATTAACTCATCCTTTACTACTCATGAACTCCTGTGTTTAAACTGTTCATGTTGATGTTGACAGAACACTTTTCTATTGTCATTCAGTGTAAATGTACTAGATGGATGTGCATAAGAAGTTCATGAGAAGTTAAGAATGGGTTAATGGTGATGTGCCCCTCCAAGTAAAGTCATGAAATAATTATACACTAACATGTCATGAGTTCATGATGGTTAAATTAGCATAAACGAATGTGGTATTTAATACATTAATTAACAAACAAGCATGTACTAATAAGTAATTAAGGTAGCCGTTATTCACGAATGAACTCACGTGACTCATGTTGTTGTTAAAGTTAGTTCATGATTAGCGAATACATTAACTCATCATTGGTCCATAATAAAGTCATGTTTAGTTACCAATGTTACCAATAAAATAAATAATAATAATAATAATTAATTATTAAATAATACGAATTTTAAAAGTGTAAAATTAATATATGATGTTTATCGGATAGTATAACTCTCAGTGATTTTGATATGATTATACAGTAGCAATATGCACATATGTAAGCTTAGGCCACTGATTAGCATGCTAACCATATAAACTGAATAACGGAAGCCAGTTAGTAATAGCTATGAACATTCCTTGCTTCATTTATAGTTTTTCTAGTTAAATACTGTATAGGTTTACCTTAACTGGCGTTTTGTTATGTTTAAAACTATATTGATCAGCACACGATGTTGTCGGCTTTTCGATCAGGCAGCAACAGAATACCCAAAACAATTCCTTTCAGCCAATGGGATCGCTCTGGGGTCCTGTGGGGGGCCTGAATCGTGGACGACAGCAACGGAGGGGTAAATTTTTCTGTGTTCAGCTCCGGCGAGAAAAAAAGTGGAGCAATGCTAGAGGCGATAAATCATTCCCCATCTCTGAGTTTGTGCTTTGTTGTGCTTTTCCCTCTCAGCAGGCCCCATGATAAATAACTGTCCTCAGAGAGAGAAGCATATAAAAACGGGAAAATGAAAGTGATAAAATAAAACAATCCTGGCGTTCCGGCACAACAAGAGGTTTGGCCGAACGCTGGCAGGACGAGATATCGCTCTTCAGCATCACAGAACAAAGCCAATGGGAAATTCAGCTGGCCTGCAAGTTTATGAGCCATTAAGTGTTTTCATGCAGCTAAAGTAGTGCTGACTCAACCCATATTGGGGAGACCTGAGCCATCTCATTCATTCATCACTCACCCTCAGGGCTTTCCAGGGCACATTCCAATTAAAAGCCCTCGGCTTAATGCTGGGAATAGCCGTATCGCTCCCTTCTCAATGTTGCACTCTCTCTCTCTCTCTCTCTCTCTCTCTCTCTCTCTCTCTCTCTCTCTCTCTCTCTCTCTCTCTCCATCTCTCTGTGTAAGGGTGGGAGCGTGAGCATGCTGTCACACTGTACCACGCTCGCCTCCAGGAGAGTTCCAGCAAGAGTAATGTATTCCTGTGCTGTCGCCGACAGATTCGGAGTAAAAATCACCAATGTTAACGACTGGGTTGTTGCATCTAAATGTATGCCCAGTCACTCTGAAACAAATGAATCAGGGATATCACCGCCCTGGCCAGATGGTGCATCGTATTTGCGTCCGTATTTGTATTTGGACTCTTTAGCTTGAAGCGTTTTTTTCATGGCCTGGCACCAGAGGGTTAGACTGCACACATGACACGCTGGATAAACATTTGCCTTTGGTAGACTGCACTTCATAATGCACATGATCTCCGCTTGGATATATAAAGGCTGGAATCTTGCAGCATTAACGGGATGGTGTCAGACCCAAACTATATTGAGTTATGACTAATAGCAATAGGGCTCCTCTATATTGGGAAAAAAAGGACATCAAAGATTCACTTTTTGTGATGTATTTTGCAGTATTTAGATACACTAATATAGGAATGTTCACCAGATGACTTGAGTTGCTCAATTTTATATGAAGTAAACATTTTTAAATGAGTGCAGGCATTTTAATTGGAGATTTTGCCAAGTGTGAAAAACTGTTTATGAATGTTGGACAGATTTATGTGAAGGACAAAAAAGAAAACTTTCAAAAAAATATTGCATCACATCATGGGCATAAGTGCAACATAGGCTCATTCTGAAAATGTATCTATATACATATGTATGAAATATGTACATGTACGTATGAAAACCCCTATATACATTTCTGGAGATCACGGATTATGTAGCTAGAGGTTTCCCAGTGTTACCAGCAGGGCCGCTGCTGGCCAAAAGGGTGCCCTATGCGAAATTTTACTGTGGTGCCCCCACAGAGGAACAAAAATACACAAACATATATTTAAACATGTATTTATTTATTTATTTATATGGATAAACGTGCATTTAAACAATCAAAATTACACTTAAACATTCAAATATTTACATTACAAAATAATAGTTAACATCAAAGTAAACACTGACATGTCTTCTGCAGAAGCATTCCCAATTTCAAACTTTACTAAAGGTAAGGAATAAAACCCTCTCTGTACCTGTAGAGATGGGCGGTCCTCAGGGCTGCATCCTGTCTCTGTGTCTATCTGTGCAGCTGCTGGTGCCTCTGGAGCAGTGCTGGATCATGCCACCTCATCTTCTTTTTTTGACAATTTTCAGCATTGAACCTCCATATACAATACAGAAGAAATTAGTCATTTAGAGAAAAACTCATGACATACCATTATAAAAATGGGCTAGTCAAGCACTCTTCTTAATGTGTCTAAACTACAACCAAAATGTGGATTTAACTTGCACTATAATCTATGGTGACAAACACTGAGCCTCACTGTCAGTATAAATCAAAGACATTTGTGGTTTTTAAGAATTAAAAAGTGTATTAAAATGAGTGTCTTTTTAAACAAAAACTTAATATTAAGAAAAAATAATCATTAATGAATTCATGCTTTTATATTATATTAGATTAGTATGCTTTTATATAATATTAGACTTTATATTATTGACCTTTCAGAAATTACAGAATGAGTCAGTTTTGTTATTTCATATAGTAATGTACAAAAATGAAAAACCGGCCTAAAACACACCAATCCACCGATGTAAAGACTAAAGAGACTTTATTGTCATTGCAGTGATACAACCAATAACCACAGCAGCAATAAGAAATGTATAGAAATAGACAAAACAATAAACAACTGCAAAGAATTATATAATATATAATTATATAACATAATATAATAATAAATAATACATACACTGAAATAATTGTGCAGTGCGTGTGTATGTAGCTGGTGTGCAAACAGAATTGTAAAGTATTGCACAAGTTAATAAAATAATTGAGTTTGTGTATTTATCAGCGGTGCAACATGGGGAAGAGGGGCAAACCCGAAGTCATAAAACATGTCCTGTCATAGTTTAAAGCGCAATGCAGAGCCGCAAAGCAAAACAACTGAACGTAAACAACAACAAATAAGGCAGATTTGGTGCAGTTGTGGCGAAGTTTAAACGTTAGCCTCACTAGTGAACAAGCAAAAATATGCTTTCCAGATTCATGGAAGTTACCTGAAAATGATGCACGCGATTCATCTTGCACTTTTTTCCTCTTCTCGGCTCCAGACTGCTGTTGTCTTCCCGGGGATAGAGCTGCAACTTGCATTAATTATAAATATTTGCTGCTAGCAGCCGCACGGATAAGTGGACTGGACCGTGCCGCGCGTACGCGTCTATGCGCGTACACGAAAAAATGACGTCACATGTTTGTTTTTGCGTTCGTCATAAAATGATTTTTTAAAATGCATTTAACAACATATTATCAATATACATTTTATTTACACTCAGTTTATGTTAATATTATTAAACAAATGTTAATTTTTTTTTGAGCAACCGTCCGAGATGGTGCCCCCCCTCCGGAGCTGAGGCCCTACTCAGCCTGCGTACTCTGCGTATAGGGAGCGGCGGTACTGGTTACCAGTTTGTCCAGTAGCTTGCTGTGTACGTTGGCAGACTTGAGACACAGAGAGGAGTTGACCATGATGATGGGGTTCGAGTCTGGCGAAGAACGATTCCAGAAAGCAGGTAAGACAAAAACAAAAGCCAAAAAATAAAATAAACAAATAAATAACAGGGTGAGAATGTAGTAAATGTGGTTTAGGGAAGTGGGTGGGTGAGTCAATTGATGCTTTTGAAAACACTATTGGTTGGGTTTAGGGAAGGAGGAGGGTGGGTCAGTCAATCACTCAGTCGACAGCGGCCTCTGGAGGATTTACGCAAGAAGAGCAGTTGCGAATGGCACTCGTTAGAGAAATTTGAGATCTGAAAAAGCGTACACAGCGGCCTCTGGTGGATTCGCAAAACAAAAACTGCAAAAAAAAGTACCTCCTGGGACGTATTTGGCGCTCTCCAAATATGTACATAGGGCCATGTTTTTAGAATAATATTCAAATTTAAATAATATATATATATATATATATATATATATATATATATATATATATATATATATATATATATATATATATATATATATAACTAAATAGTAAACATAAATATAAAACAATATTATTTTTATGGTTCATTCATTCATTCATTTTCTTTTCAGCTTAGTCCCTTTATTAATCCGGGGTCGCCACAGCAGAATTAACCGCCAACTTATCCAGCACGTTTTTACGCAGCAGATGCCCTTCCAGCTGCAACCCATCTTTGGGAAACATCCACACACACTCATTCACACTCATACACTACAAACAATTTAGCCTACCCAATTCACCTATACCGCATGCATTTAGACTGTGGGGGAAACCGGAGCACCCGCAATCGCAGGGAGAACATGCAAACTCCATACAGAAACGCCAACTGACCCAGCCGAGGCTCAAACCAGCGACCTTCTCAGCACTACCTACTGCGCTACTGCGTCGCCTGATATTTATGGTAATACATCTAAATAATATCAACATTATCATACATCCACAAAGATATATGGCACCAAATAAAAGTAGATATGTTGATCTATGCTTGTTAAGACACTAATAATATGAAAATAAAATGGCTTAAAATATGATTATTTGCCCAGTAGGATGAGCATATTTAATATGTTACATATTACAATATGTTAAATTGTAATTTTTTGTGTAAAATTAAGTATCTTAAAAAGTTATAATGCTAATATTATAGTCCCCATGAACTAGCAGACTAGCGACTGTTATTTTTTTCGTATTGTGACGCAGTTCCTAGAGAAACAGAATATTAAATGAGCAAACAGTGGGCGTGGCTTGTTTTTTTCTACTGCAAGCTGAATGGATGTAGTAAAGTGGGTATTTCATTCAGAAAGAATGGGAAAAGTGTTTAGAGAGAGTTATAACAACCTAACAGACTCCTCCTTCTCCATTTTGTTGACAGTTGGAGCGGCGTGGTTAAATATGTTAGCCGCACCCATTTCCTAAGATATACGTAATCTGACAATTTAACTGAAAAAAAAAACATGAAGTGCTTTTACAGATTTCATTTAAACTTTATTTGGGCGAACATTTTTTTTTCTTCTTAATAACATGCATCAATGAATTGTTCACCACAAAACTAGCAACGTGAGCTAATAAAATCCTATGTTAGTTTTGATTTCTTGGAAACTTTAACAATTTAATTTTATATTTGTTAAACCATGCTTTTATTTTGACAGGTTGCTGGCATATGATTGTATATGTGTGTGTGGATGAGAAGTGTCACTCTTATGCAGCCCTAAATAACGCTCAGGGCAAATCCATATCCAATATATTATTAGTCATATACATGGTGGTCATTAAAAGTTACTTTTCTGGTTTTACCTTACCCTTACGATTAGCATAGCGACACACAGTGCGAGTTATTGCTAGCATCAGCCTGTTTGTTTTATGGCGAGTGAAACAGTCTCAGCGTCAGAGCTTCTGCAGCTGAAACATTCCCATTTTATAATGAAGCCATTAAAAATGCTCGGCTGCTGCCAGATGGTTTGTCATTGAGCAGGACAGAGAGGAAAGCCTGCCGCAGCTGAGACCTCTGTGCCATGGTGGTTCAGAGGTTGTTGTTTTGCTTCTATGAAAGCAATGCTAGGGAGATTAGGAACACCGTATCAGCAAAACCTGATCTATCTGGAAGCTCCTCTTTGCTCCATTTTCTTCATTAGTTCATTCATATGGGAGAGCACAGCAATCTGCTTCAGGGCCAGCACGACACAAAACACACCCAAACAAACACACGCAAGACAAGGCTTTTGTCAACCGTACTCTCCTTATTTATATTAATGTGTCTGAATATAAAGTTTTTACTGGTGCTTTGGATTGTCAAGTAGTAGGTAAACGTCATGGTTTTATTGGTTTGTGTTTTATTGAATGTTTTTGTGGTAATCACGCTAGACTTAACACTCCACTGACCTCCATTCAGAAGTAAATGCTGGAGACTGGAAACTCAATGTGAATAAGATTTACATTTTGCTGCACTTTTGCATATGTTTAGTGAACTCTGACATCAAATTTGTATCTCATGAAACACATGACCAATAACAGACCAATCATATCTGTTGTTTCCCACTCAAACAGATTGATTATGACCAGTGGTGTAAAGTAACAAATTACAAATACTCCAATTACTGTAACTGAGTAGTATTTCTCAGGAATTGTAATTTACTAAGCAGTTTTAAAGGTACATTTTTAGTGCTGTATTGGTACTTTTACTCCACTACTCTCCTTCAAACTGCAGTCACTACTTTATTTTTTCTTGTCTATAGGGATTAAAAAATCAGTCCTGTGATTCCTGTCCAATCAAATCACACATAGAAGGTAAATCGCATCATAATGAACAATCTCAAGAAGTGGGCAATTTATAATTGCAGCAAACTGTTTGGAAGCATTAAATAGGTCCAAAAAGATGTCCAAAATCTTTGCACGCATTGACCCAGAGACTGTTTAGATGCATGTCACTGATGAGAGACGGATGTTTACTGTATGATGACCGAAATGGCCTTAAACACCCAGCAGGCACAAGAAGTTAACATGACGTCAAATTGATGTTGTACCCCAACGTCGTGGGGACATTGCATTTTGTTTGAAAATGAAAATTGGGTTGACGTCAGAACCCAACGTCAGGCCAATGTCAATATCCGACGTCCAACCTAAATTCAACCAAATATCAACGTCTTATGACGTTACAGCTTGACGTTGTGTGGACGTTACCACTATGACATCTGTCATTATGACGTTGGTTTAAGATGTTAGCTCAATGTTGGATTTTGGTCACTTTCCAACACAACGTAAAATCAACCAAATATTGATGTCATTTGACATCGTTATTGGACATCAAAATAACGTTGTCCTTACTGTAGATGCTGGCTAGACATTGAATTTTGGTCACTTGACATCACAACCTAAATTTAGCAATAACTAAATGCAATAACTAAATGCACTACAGAATGTTACATTTACAAACATCCACAAATTACATGTAAGTGCATCAACTTTGTACACCGTAATACTCACTACTCACTAATCTTGAGTGTTTTTGAAAGGGCTACTTTTTACTCATACTTTGAATATTTACAACAGATAGATTTACTTAAGTATGATTTTTCAGTACTCGTTCCACCACTGATTATGACCAGATAAGACTGGCACAGCTGACTCGAATCTTATCACTCGATTGAATGGGCATTATCAGTGGATATCAGCCAATAGATATGGGCAAATAAGGGCCTTTTGCGAAGGCTGTTATCACCCATCCACATGGTTAATTGGCTATAAATCACATATTGCTGCAGCCGGAAGTTAACGAGAGTTATTTATATTATTTATTAAATTTCCCATTAATTGTATTTTATTAACATCTACCCCTCGATCACTACCCCAACCCTAAACCCAACCGTCACAGTAATGCAAAAACAGATCTGGAGTCTTCTCTATAGTATAGCTGATTATGCATGTGGATGGATGATAACAGCCTTCTGAGCCTACTAGTAGACGCAGAAGGCCCCTACTGGCCCATATCTATCAGCTGATAACCACTGATAACGCCCACTTAATCGTGTGATAACATTTGAAGCGGGTGACTGACACATGCAACAAATCCCACCTCTTGTTTTTGTGTGTTCTGTGTTCAGGATTCAGCCTGTAGTAAAATCACATGTGCATTGATATCAAACTTTGTCATGTCACATTTGGAATGTCCTGTTTCTGTGATCATTGTTTAATGAGCTTTAATAATCAATCACATTTCAATAGTTAAAACTAATTAAAAAGAATCATTAGTTCACAAAAAAAATTTTGAATTATTATTTCTTTGAGTTGTTATTTTAACATACATGTAAAAATATTCAAAAACTAACTTGGTTAGATGTACTGGTTGCAACATAGACTCATTCTGAAAACGTAGCCCTATATACCGTTCTGGAGATCGCAAATTATGTAGCCTGAAGTACGTATGGCTGCATTTCGTCTTTAAAACGAACACTACAGCGCGGTATGATGCCGTTAATTTTCATGCTTACCAGCTGACCGCTTACCATCGTATGGACGGCTTTCCAGCTGTTACCAGTTTGTCCAGTAGTTGAGATGCAGAGAGGAGTTGACCATCACAACAGGGTTTGGTCCGGTGAAGAACGGTTTTAGAATGCAGGTAAGACAATAACAGTTAAATAACAGGGTGAGAATATGGTAAAATCTGAAAATGTGGTAAAAATTAGAAGGGGGCTTTTCTTTTTCTGAATTGCTTTTTAAAACTGTCGGGTTTAGGGAAGTGGGTGGGCGGGTCAATTGGTGCTTTTGAAAACACTATTGGTTGGGTTTAGGGAAGGAGGAGGGTGGGTCAGTCAATCAGTCAATCAGTCAGTCAGTCAGTCAGTCGACAGCGGCCTCTGGTGGATGTACGCAAGAACAGCAGGCACGAATGGCACTCATAAGAGACATTTCAGATCTTAAAAAACGTACATAATCGCGGTGGATTCGCGAAAACAAAAACTGCAAAGCAAATGTTGACTCTCTAAAAATGTATATAGCGGTACATTTTCAGAATGGGTTGACTGTTTTAATATATGTAACATTAATTACATTGTTAATGTAAACATGGACAATACAACTATTTAACCAGAAAATGTAACAATATTAGGTGTAAAGAGCATGAAGTTGAATTTAATTTAATTAAAAATAATAATTTAATATTTTAATTAAATTAATAATTTTGAAAGGGGGAAATTGTCAAATTACTGATGTTTTTGATGTTATAAATAAAAAGGAAGTGCTACAAAAGAGTAGAAATTGTAGCCTTTAGATATAAAAAAGCAAACTTAGGCCTACATTTTGTGTTAAGTCAAGAAGACAAGCTGAACAGTTGTTAAGGATGTGCGTGGTGTTTCTCCTGAGATGCCGGGAAACTTGCCCTAATAAATGTCAGTTAAATGTCAACGGTTTGACCAGACTTCACCAGCTATTATCAAGTAAGACCTACTTTGTACCAAATCACTGCACAGCCATTAGCGGCACCATTAGTGATGCTTGAATGGCCCACTGTAAAATGAGAATAATGGAGTGCTGTAACCTGTTAGTAAAAATTCTCTTTCATATTTAATTTGCAATATCAAATGAAAGCTGGTTAGTAAAGTCAGACCAGGAGCAGACAGCTTTAAAAGTGGTCAAAAGGGTGTAAATGAAATCATAAATGGTAAAAAATAAATCTGAAAAATATTTGAGATTTAAATGGAAGCCCAGATCAAACCGTAATCCTCTTTCAAAACAGCACTGAATGTACCTGTGATGGTTCTTTTCCTTATCTAGTCTGCTGAATTTGCTACGCTGCCTGCTTTTTTTCAGACTGAATGCCTGTGGAGACTTTGCATTCCTTTATTTATCTCCATTTGAGGCTCAAATCTCCTATTCAGCATCGTATCCTTACATATTTATACATGTAAAGCAAGGTGTAAATCCCACAAATCCAAAGGTCTGTGAACTTCAAATCTCAAGTAATTCCCATTCTGGCACAGAGCGGAAAAATCAGCACTTTTGTAAAACTCTGATAGAGGGATTCCGTCCGCTATCACATTCTGATATACATTATCCTAGCCTGAGCTTGAGAGAGAAACAGTCGTTTCTTCTGGATTACAGCTACTACATTTAGCACCTTGTACTGAGCTTGTTTGATTGCGGTATTCAGAGACTGAAGCCCTGATCTGCTCTTGTTGTTTCTCACCCGACTGGCGATATGCAAGGTTAAACAAGGCTGCTATACTTTCAGTAAATGGAGCTGCACTAAGGTGTCTACAGACGAGATCTTTTCTTTATGTCAGATCTGCACTCACCTCTTGACTTGTGAGTGTTTCAGTGAAGCGTGTTGATTGGAAGATAAGCTGAGCACTGCTACAGTACAGAGGAAGGCAAAATAAACTAGAGCTAACAGTTCAAGTCTTCTGGGAAGGACAACCAGTACTTAACCTTCACTTAACTCGAACCCCATCTGTGCAAAAGCTGCTGTTTTTCTACTTTCCCAAATAGCTGTTTGTCTCTGTACACCCGTGAAGTCATTATCTGCTTGATGGAAGATCATTTTTTTTTAAATGTCATTTCTAACCCTCACGATGCATTCAAAATCTGTCTACAAAAATACAGTCAAAATACATACCGTAGTTGAAGACAAAAATTATTAGCCCTCCTGGGAATTTTTTATTCTTATTCAAATATCCACCAAGTGATGTTAAACAGGACATATATACAGTATTTATATTATTTATATTTATATTCTGTAACCCTTTCTATGAAGCTCATAAATTATATGTTCATGATGGACTAATTAATACCCATAAATCATGTATAATGTGTTATTGAACGTGCACTGAAAAATGAAATGCATCACTGTTAAGTGTTAATAACATTATAATAAATGTAGTTATAACTGTCATTACATACAGTATAAGGTTTGTTGCTTCTTTATGGATACATTTAGAGTTGTTATGATTGATTATAAATAATTATAAACAGAGTTATAACTCATTATGACTATGAGCTTCATAGAAAGTGTTGCCTATTTTTCTTATGGAGAAAGATTTAATTTATTTGAATTAAAACTAAGATAATCCCCCTTAAGAAATTATCTTTTTTGACTGGCTACAGAACAAATTCTCTGTTGTCCGATGAATTGCCTAATAATCCTAACTTGTTAAACTAATTAACCTAGTTAAGCCTTTAAATTGCTCTTTAAGCTGATTATCTTTCAAAATAACTAGAAAAGTATTATGTACTCATTATGACAAAGGCAAAAGTATGGTCACACTTTATTTTAATGGTCCGTTTGTTGAATTTAAGTTACATTGCATCTACATGCCAACTAATTCTCATTAGATTATAAGACTGTAAGGTTGGTTGGGGTTAGTGTAAGTTTTTATTATTATTATTTAATTTTTATTTATTTATTGGGGAGGGAGGGGGGGAGGTTGCACCTTTAATTGAGATAGGACACTGGAGATTTCAGACAGGAAAGTATTTGGAGCAAAGAGAGGGGAAGGGTTGGCAAAGGACCTCAAGCCGGGAATTGAAATTGGGTCGCCGTGAGCACCATGGTGCTATATGTCGGCGCACTTAGGCTATTGGCGCCGACAGGGTTAGTGTAAGTTGACATGTACTTGCAAAGTTTCTTATATTCAGTTAAATGTCTATTGAAGGAGCAGTATCAGCAGATATTAAGCAGACAGTCTACTTTCATAAAATATGACAGTGTTTTTAATTTCTCCCATAAGACATAGAGACTCGACTTCAAATTATGTGCAGCTAAGCGCCCTCTACAGGAAAACTACTTAAAAAGGATTGCCGCCTAAAGAAAGCTTCCTTAACGGCAGAAAAAGCCAATTTGTTCTCCGTGACCGATCCATACGGAACAACCGTGGAGGAAAAGGTATGTATTAAGTTTTTTACCTAATGTTACTTGTGGTTTGACCGTGTTACTGTTTTAAGTAGGCCTAATGGAAAGTGATCAGCTCGCATCAACATAGATTCTTAGATCCATTTCAACTTAGCCTATATGGTAGTACTAGTCAGTTAGTCAGTATGGGTAGGTAGTACTACCCATCTCTGGGAAACATCCATACACACTCATACACTACGAACAATTTAGCTTACGCAATTTCCCTATACCACATGATTTTGGACTTGTGGAGGAAATCCACGCCAAGATAGGAGAACATGCAAACTCCACACATAAATGCCATCTGACCCAGCCAAGGCTCAAACCAGCAACCTTCTTGCTGTGTGGCGAACGTGCTACCCACTGCGCCACCTCTAATTTCATTCATTCATTCATTTTCTTGTCGGCTTTGTCCCTTGCGGGGTCGCCACAGCGGAATGAACCGCCAACTTATCCAGCACGATTTTACGCAGCGGATGCCCTTCCAGCCGCAACCCATCTCTGGGAACTTCCACACACACATTCACACTCATACACTATGGACAATTTAGCTTACCCAATTCACCTGTACTGCATGTCTTTGGACTGTGGGGGAAACCGGAGCACCCGGAGGAAACCCACGCGAACGCAGGGAGAACATGCAAACTCCACACAGAAACGCCAACTGACCCAGCCCAGCCGAGGTTCGAACCTGCGACCCAGCGTTGTTCTTGCTGTGAGGCAACAGCACTACCTACTGCGCCACTGCGTTGCCCACCTCTAATTTGTTTTTCTAAAATTAGTTTTTTTTAAGCCTACTGTTGAAGACAATGAAAAAAAAAACAATTCTTTGCCACAAAAATAGTTAAATTACTGAACTGAGCCTGAAAAAAATGTGAATTTTAGAAAAACAAATTATATGGCGGCATCACGGTGGCACAGTGGGTAGCACGTTCGCATCACAGCTAGAAGGTTGCTGGTTCGAGCCTTGGCTGGGTCAGTTGGTGTTTCTGTGTGGAATTTGCATGTTCTCCCCGTGTTCGTGTGGGTTTCCTCCGGGTGCTCCGGTTTCCCCCACAAGTCAAAGACATGCGGTACCGGTGAATTGGGTAAGCTACATTATCCGTAGTGTACAGTATGTGTGTGAATGAGTGTGTATGGATGTTTCCCAGTGATGGGTTGCAGCTGGATGAGCATCCGCTGCGTAAAACGCATAAGTTGGCGATTCATTCCGCTGTGGCACCCCCTGATTAATAAAGGGACTAAGCCGAAAAGAAAAAGAATGAATGAATGTTATATGGCACTTAAAGGTTTTGCATCTGAACTCTTCAAATGTAACCACAATTGTTCTTAATTGTCCTGAACCGAATGTTTTCTTCAGCTTAATTACCTGGGCTGTTCATTTTTATATTTTATTTTTGTTTTGACAGCAATAAATTAAAAGCAGTTGGACGAACTAATGACTCGGGTATTTATTTTTATGTTCTTGTACGTGTGGTGCTGTTGTATCTTTTTCTTCAAATACTTGCATCAGTGTTGCTACTACCTGTCTGTTGACTATCTGCTGAACATTTACTGACTAGTAACCATGCTGTCTGTGGTGTTGGCTCTTTACAGTAATTCAACAGCATTTTTTAGGTTTTCACTTCATTTTGATGGGCCTAGTGTGACAACAGATGAGCAGATAAATGTACCTTCAAGTAAATTAACTGTCTACTGAAAGTTAGGTTAAATGCAACGAATAGTTAATTGAACACTCTTGCAAATACATGTATGAAAATTGTACCTAACCCTAACTTTATATTTGATTAAATTTCATTTTAAATTATGTTGTGTTGCTACATATAGGCATCTGAATGTTTACTGAAAGTCTATTGATAAACTAGTTAACAACTACATGCAAACAATAACAACAACAAAAAAATCTTGGTGGTAAATGTACTGAAAACTTGTTGAGGATTTGTTGGATATCTACTAATACACTGTTGAACATCTGCAACCTAATTTGGTAACACGTAACTTACCAAAAGTTTAATAGATGTTGAGGATTTGTTGCATATCTACTAATACACTGTTGAACATCTGTTGAAGATTTCATGAATATCTCCTGATACACTGTTGAACATCTAGAACTTAAATCTTGAGGATTTGTTTCATATCTACTAATACACTGTTGAACATCTGTTGAAGATTTGTTTCATATCTACTGATACATTGTTGAACATCTAGAACCTAAATTGGTAACACTTAACTTACCGAAAGTTTAATAAATGTTTACATGTTGTAGACATTGTAATAATTGCCTAAGAACATTTAAAAGACAATCTACAGATACTACCCAGATGAGAGTAAACAGATAAGAACTTGAAAAGTAACTTATGGTCAGCAGACTATCTAAAGGGGGACCATCAAAATAAAGTGTTACCAAAAATCTGTATGGGAAATAATTGAAAAGGTAAACATTTCACAGGTTGGCTAATAATTTTGTAATTAATGCATACATTCATACATAAAATGTAAATTATTCCTGTTGGCTAAGCAGAATTTTCCCAATCATTACTATGATTATTTCTTTTCAGCATTCTTTACCAAAATACAAAGCAAGTAGCATATATCTGAAATAAAAAAAATATTACTTCAATAAAAATGAGCGTTACTCTGGCATAAGAATTACACACATTTTACATTAAATGGCACATAGTTTACCCCTTTTACAAGACGTAAGATAAGCCTTTGGTGTCTCCAGAATGTGTATGTAAATGTTCAGCTCAAAATACCCATCAGATTATTTATTATAGCCTCCAGAATCTGCCCATTTTGGTGTCTGAATACCAAGTAAGTTTATTTGATGTATTTGTGGGAGTTTATTCAAGCCTTTCTGAAATGATGAGTCCCACAATAATGCTGTTTGCAGTACACACACAAACATACACACACATATTAGTGTTTACTGACTCCATGCGGCTTAGCGGTTAAGCATTACATAGCAATTTTACTGTCTTTATTACAAACATGCTCTGTTTTAAAAATATTTTAAACGTATAAAACTTCTAAAAATCACAGAGAGTTGTAACAAATAATTGAATCTCAGTTTATTTGCAAAACAAAATGTTCTGTGGACATGTGTATACATGTTATTATAAAAACATAGCATCTGTCAATCAATTTGGTGGGTGGGGAAAACTACTCCTACGTCACGTTGCGGTGGGCCTTAAATCACTGGAATTTGGATCCTATTTTAACGTCAGGAAATTTTTAAGAGGCTTGTTGTGTTTATATCACTCCAATATTACAGTAGACACACTATACACACAGTTCTGTCCAAACAGATTACAAAAGTTGATTTTTATCTTAGGTACCCTTTAAGGGATGCCATTAGGTCTTCTTTTCAACTCATATTATTTATTTTACATGTGAATTTACAACTATAGCCAGTACAAAATTATATGATCAAATATATTCTTTATTATTTCTAAAGATTTTTTTTTTTCGTAGGGGGGGGGGATTTAAAACCTGCTGTACAAAACGATGCTGTACAGTAATAATTGTAAGTAAAAATTCTGCTGAAGCTTTTAGCAAAATGGGATTTCTTTCTCATTTTTACATTTCTTAATGCTACAAGTCAAACCCGACCTGGAACATGACAGCACTCTGCCCTAGATGTCCTATAGACTGGATGACAGCTACCGAATAAGGCTGTCTCAGTCTGAAACCTCACACTTGCGCCAGGACAAATTAAAAAAATGTGTGTGGCTTAGCATTTTTTTTCCTGAAGCATATACAACAGCATTACGCAGAGGCACTGTGCAGCAGAGGGTTTCATAACCTAAAGTGCTTGTATATATGTGAAAGAAAATGACGAAACGAGAGGGGAAGAAAAAGAGATGGGACAGTGAGGGAGGGAGCGAGATGGGGCAGCACAGCGACTGAATTAGCAACTTACTCCAGGCGCATTGTCAAAACTGCTGCATGAGGACATGACCTCCATCGCTACCAGAATCTGTGGCTGCCATGCTGGGCGGAGGGGGTAATTCCTCATGCTCTGCGAGAGTACAGAGCACATATGCCACGCCGAATCTAGCGCTGTTCCCCTTGAGACGTTTATGAATGTATATAATTACATCCAGCGATGACGCTCTGGCCAGTATCTATTGTGCATGGCCAGCGTGGTGCTGCAATCCCTGCTGTAGATACTGTATGCCTTTAAAATGCACATGCGCTGAATAACAAGCCTGGCCTTTGACAGAATGATTAATTACCTGCAAAGGTGCTGCGAAATCTCTGCCATCGATAGAATGATTAATAAGCAGCCGCGTTCTGAATTTGACGGAAATGTACGGATTTAGAGGCTCAATCTCGAAGCCAAGTGTGCATCTTAGTGTTCTGTGAGAGGTTGTGTTTGAGGTTTATGATTGTGTGTGTGGGGAGAAGGAAAGAGAGAGTGTAAAGGTGTTCTGGGAGTGGAGAGTGATTGCGCTGTGGAGGATTGCGGTGGGGAGAGTGAATGAGAGCTAAATGAGACCACAGAGAGTCCAGAAAAAGAGCCGGTGTAACAGCTCTGCTTTCAGGGAACACCACTGTGTGGAGTTTAAAGCTGGATGTGCGTGCAGGATTATTGGTGGTTTTGGTTGAACTGTTTCGTGCCAGTTCCAGATTTCTGGTTGTCCTAAGCAATACTCTGTATGGGGGGTTCCTGTCAGAGCATTAATAAAAATCCCAAAGTGACCCCAACCCCTTAATCTGTTCGTTCAGAGCAGTTACACTCTCAACAAATACAGTCAATAATACAACAAAAAAGAAAATTACAAAAAACATGACTAATAAAAGAATTTTAAAAACAGTGAACTAAAATTGTATATATATATATATATATATATATATATATATATATATATATATATATATATATATATATATATATATATATATATATATATATATATATATATATATATATATATATATAATATACTGAAATTTAGTATGAGTTAAATATACATTGATTCTTAATAAAGTTACTATAGCATTTTATTTTACAGACCTGTTTTACTACTGTTTTACATACTATATAGTCATCACTGGGTAATAATAATCACCCGCTTCGAATGTTATCTCTCGATTGAATAAGCTTTATCAGTAATTATCAGCTGATACAGTATGGGCCAGTAGGGGCCTTCTGCACCTACTAATGGGCTCAGAAGGCTGTTATCATCTATCCACATGGTTAATCAGCTATACTATTAGAGAAGACTCCAGATCTGTTTTTACAGTACTGTGACGGGTGGGTTTAGGGTTGGCGTAGAGATAGACGTTAATAAAAACAACTAATGGGAAATTTAATGAATAATATAAAAAATTCTCGTGGTTAATCAGCTAAATTAATAGAGAAGACTCCAGATTCAGATCTGTTTTTACATTACTGTGACACTTGGGTTTAGGGTTTGGTGTAGGGGTAGACGTTAATAAAAACTAATGGGAAATTTAATGAATAATATAAATAATTCTCGTTAACTTCCGGTCGCAGCCATATGTCATCTGTAGCTGATTAACCATGTGGATGGATGATAACAGCCTTCTGAGCCTACTAGTAGGCGCAGAAAGCCCCTACTGGCCCATATCTATCAGCTGATAACCACTGATAATGCCCATTCAATCGATTGATATTATTCGAATCAGCTGTATAATATGATTAAACAATTGATTTGACACTCAATCATTGAATCGAATTAGAACATGATTTTATTATTATTTTTTATTATTATTATGGCAAGAATAAACACCAAAAAAAGTACACTTACTAAAAAATATACAGTTGTTGTTTTTTTTTAGATTTAGCAGCTCCAGAACTGACATATTACTGTCTGCTTAGTTTCTGTCCTCTACTTATATGCTAAAAAGGCAATAAAGGTCCCACATTTCTGACCATTATCCCCAATAAAGCCTAGGAAAATAGGGCATCAATTTATTGTAAACCGATAGGTTCAAATATTCCTTTCCAGTTATCAAAGAAATAATTTGTTCCTTAATTATAGTTTTGTAGCTATTAAATTGTTTTAAATTCAAAATTGTAATATATACATCAGTGTAAAAGCTATAAATGGTGGAAAAACATATTTCTGTAATTGTGTACTTGGGTCTCCACTTTTGCCATGGCCTCTTTTGGCTTTAACAAACTTATCCCTTGGGTTTTTCCAAACTTTTTAACAAAAACTTTCCTCCTTTTCCACTGCTGTTGCAATTTCTAGCCAATAATTATTGGTTATCTGGTTATCTCTATAATCACGAATGGACGGATCATAAAGATGTCCGTACAGTCGTTGTGATTTCAGACAAAATCTCTTCAAAGTGATTCATATTCAACTCAAATCAAATGTGGCGCCGCGCTAACTGTTCGCTCGAGTCTCAAAAAGTTTTGTGTGCTCCGCCAGCCGAAATCATGTCGCGTGCACCCACATTAAACCGCCGCAAATACTGCGATGACATCACAGTCGCTGTGTGCACTCAAACGAACTAGCGAACGCGTCGAGTATAAACCAGGCTTAAGATGAGTCCTTTAATTGCCTTATTCTCAATTTTTTTTTTTTAAATCTAGGCTTTGATGCTTAATATTTGAATGATATTTTCATAGCTACCTTTCCATTTGTTAAGGTGTTTTCCACCTTACATTACGCATTATATTTAGATATTACCAACATCTAATGGAAGCCCAATCCCAATGTGTTTTATTGATTTAAAAAGGTTTTAGCTGCCCAACTAAAGTCAGCACTAAAGCAAGTTCATTTGCATACTAATTAAAGTCCTTAATCATACATTTTGGAAAAGATGAAGAATTCAGAGCTGATTGTTTTTTGTTCCCTCTGATTTTTTACTTCCAAATAAATTGCTGTGCATTTACTCACAATTTACACATTGTAGAGAGCTGTTAGCTTGAAAGAGGTCCACTCATATGACAAATACACATGATTAATTTGATTATGCCACATCTAACTGAAAACAAAGTGAGTTACATAGTCCCAGGTGGTGGTCTAATTAAGTTATCAGCCACCTTTAGGGCATGTGGTCTGGTTGTGTGCCAGCAGATGCATCTAGTCCAAATGACGACTGTCTGTTGTTTTCTTGGATGTAAACAGGCAGCCAGTCAAGCTTGGGATGAAAACTGAAATGCATTATGCCTTATATTGGATGCATTTAAAGATAATTTATGCAGTGATGCTAGTTTTTTTTTTTTTTTTTTTTTTTCTGAATTAAACTGTTTGGCGTAAACTATAAAGGCACAATACGTTTGTGAAGTAGCTGCCATATTACTTATTGAATGCTTTGATGAATGTTTTAAAGCAATTAATCATGAAAAATGTATTTTGTTTCTCGAACATATGACTCTGCATTTGGATTGTATTCAAATCAAATAGGATTGAAACAATAGTATTTAAAATTGAAAATAAGAGTGTGTGACTGGAGCAGTATGATTCATGAAAAAAATTGCTTTTATGAACCATATATATATATTGCAAATCAGAAACATACACTCACTGGTCACTTTATTACTTTCCACTTTTGCCTTCAGAACTGCCTTAATCCTTTGTGGCATAGATTCAACAAGGTACTGGAAATATTCCTCAGAGACTTTGGTCCATATTGACATGGTAGCATCATGCAGTTACTGCAGATTTGTTGGCTGTACATCCATGATGCGAATCTTCCTTTCCACCACATTCCAAATGTGCTCTATTGGATTGAGCTGTGGTCACTGTGGAGGCCATTTGAGTACAGTGAGCTGATTGCCATGTTCAAGAAACCAATCTGAGATGATTCGCGCTTTATGACATGGTGCGTTATCTTGCAGGAACTGTGGTTATAAAGGGATGGACATGGTCAGCAACAATACGCATTGACACAATACTCAATTGGTACTAATGGGCCAAGAAAATATCCCCCACACCATTACACCACCACCAGCCTGAACCGTTGATACAAAGCAGGATGGATCCATGCTTTCATGTTGTTGACACCAAATTCTGACCCTACCATCCGAATGTCACAACAGAAATCAAGACTCATCAGACCAGTCAACGTTTTTCCAATCTTTTATTGTCCAATTTTGGTGAGGCTGTGCGAATTGTATCCTCAGTTTCCTGTTTTTAGCTGACAGGAGTGGCACCCTGTGTGTTCTTCTGCTACTGTAGCCCATCTGCCTCAAGGTTGGACGTGTTGTGCGTTCAGAGATGCTCTTCTGCATACCTCGGTTGTAACGAGTGGGTATTTGAGTTACTGTTGCCTTTCTATCAGCTTGAACCAGTCTGGCCATTCTCCTCTGGCATCAACAAGTTCTGCCCACAGAACTGCCGCTCACTGGATATATTTCCTTTTTTTTTTGTACCATTCTCTGTAAACCATAGAGATGGTTGTGCGTAAAAATCTCAATAGATCAGCAGTTTCTGAAATACTCAGACCAGCCCGTCTGGCACCAACAACTATGCCAGGTTCAAAGTCACTTATATCACCTTTCTTATCCCATTCTGATGCTCAGTTTGCAGCAAATTGTAGTCAAAATGAGAGAATTTAAATGAGAACGAAGAACATCTGAATGTTTTACTTGGGTAATAAACTGAACCAGAGCAGTAGATCGATGGAAAAAAGTGACTCTTATGAAACAAGTATTTATTACTTTTTAAAATCAGAAATATAGATCGGGTCCAATGTAGCCTGATATTTGAATATAACCAAATAGAGCCAAAATAAGAGCATTTTAATCTCTTTTATTGATTTTCAATCATACAAGGGGACGGGGGTAATATAAATCACGAACAAGTGACTCTTATGGAATTTGGATCAATTCTTTTTAGTTAATCAGAAACATAGAACTCAAAACTCATTCATTTATTCATTTTCTTTTCGGCTTAATCCCAGCTGCTACCCATCACTGGGAAACATCCATACACTCTCATTCCCACACATATATTATGGACAATTTAGCTTACCCAATTCACCTATAGTGCATGTCTTTGGACTTGTGGGGGAAACCGGTGAACCCACGCGAACACAGGCTGAACATGCAAACTCCACACAGAAATGCCAACTGACCCAGCCATGGCTCTAACCAGCGACCTTCTTGCTGTGAGCGATCGTGCTACCCACTGCGCCACTGTGATGCCCCATAAACAGAACTAATTTCTGGAAATAAATAGAACAAAATCATGTATAGGAGCATGTGAAATGTGAATCTTTTATTGATGGGCAATAATACATGGTGACTAAAGTAATCAGATTCACAAACATACATATATTTACTGAGTAAAATTCATATAATAGTAGTTAGATTAGAAAAACAAACTGCTCATCAGTTCTTTAAAGTGAATCAGAAAAAACCAGTGTTGATTGATTCTGGAATTACAGTTGGAATCAGATTTTTTAAACCCCCTTTTTTAATTTTATATATATATATATATATATATATATATATATATATATATATATATATATATATATATATATATATATATATATATATATATATATATATATTTACACACACACACACATATATATATATATATATATATATATATATATATATATATATATATATATATATATATATACACATATATATATATATATATATATATATATATATATATATATATATATATATATATATATATATATATATATATATATTTCCTAAATGATGTTTAACAGAACAAGAAATTTTCACAGTATGTCTGATAATATTTTTTCTTCTGGAGAAAGTCTTATTTGTTTTATTTCGGCTAGAATAAAAGGAGTTTTTAATTATCCAAAAAACAAAATGTCAAAATTATTAGTCCCTTTAAGCAATTTTTTTTTAATAGTATACAGAACAAACCATTGATATATAATAACTTGCCTAATTACCCTAACCTGCCTAGTTAACCTAATTAACCTAGGTAAGCCTTTAAATGTCACTTGCTGTAAAGCTGTAAAGAAGTCTCATGAAAAATATCTAGTAAAATATTAATTATTTTCATCATGGCAAAGATAAAATAAATCAGTTATTAAAGATAAGTTATTAAAACTATTATGTTTAGAAATGTGTTGAAAAAAGCTCTCCGTTAAACAGAAATTGGGGAAAAAAATAAACAGGGGGGCTAATAATTCTGACTTCAGCTGTAAATGTGGAGTGACAATGACAGCATGCAAATCTTTTTATTTGTTTGGATTAACATGAGACCGCAGTATGATTTATAATACCAATTCTTTTTAGTGACTCAGAAGTATACAGCACAAATGAAGTTAAACTGAAGTTTCAAAGTCAAAGCAAGAACATTCAAGTTTGATAGAGGAGCATTTGAATATTATCAGTTGAATCTGAGTGAATCAAATTTTTTTGTGAATTTCTTCTATAAATCAATTCTATAATGTCAGCTACGACTTTGACTACAAAAGTGCTACAAAACAGTTCACATTTTAAATGAGGATCAGATTTACAGTAGCAAGGTTAATGCAATGAAATGAATCAAATGAGTTATTAACCAAACTGTCATGTTAACACATAAATTTATTGAAATCAATTGTTTTTAATTTCAACATGGAACCATATTGATTGTTTGTGAACATATGGCACTGTCTGTTTCATGAAGTGGGTTGCACTGAACACATTTACCATAATGGTAATTACACTATTATTTTGGAAATTACAGCGTTATTTTCGTTAAAAAACAACCAGCAACCCCTGATATGACTCCGTTTATGAAGCAAATAATTCGTAATGCTGTTTGGCCTGTTTGACTTGAGGCTTCATATGTTTTCATGCTCACAGTATGTCCTTAGACAGGCATTCCCTCACTTCAGCAAACAGACGTCCATGAACATCTGCTGTATTATGTTCAGACAGCCTTAAACTGGCAAAGTAATGTTCAAAGCGTGACCAAAAACTACTGAAGCCGGTACGCATTCATGCTGTGTAACACAACTGTTTGAAACATACCCGAAATGAACAAACAATCTCCATGTCTGTGTGCAGTTTTCACAACCCTAGGCAGGAGGATTAAAGTATGTTTTACCTAAACGTAGCCCACGGTCTCCTGTTTCTGAGAGGCTTGCTTGATCAGTATTCATGAAGTATTTTCATTGGTTACCACAGGTTTCAAAGCAGCGGAAACAAAAGAACAGCTCTTACCAAGGTTGACTTTTCCAAGGGCTATTCTTTGTTCCTAAACAAGAACAAAATAGAAAAAGTAAAAGCATTTTCTTCAGTCTGTTTTATTAAAAAAAAAACACCATGGCTTATTCTTTTCTTACAAATCTATATTTAGCAAAGAAGGACAAACCTTAATTGCTTACTTGTTTGCTTTAAAAATAATTAATTTCACTCACTGTTGTGCTAAACAAAAAACTAGCCTGAATGTATTTTGTGTAATTTGCCAGATTATTCACAAAATGACTTCTCTAAAAATGAGTTGTCGCTTATTTGCATGCACTGTCTGTATTGTTTACACATTAGATACACTAAAGGAATTATGCAAATAGCGTAACAGTACAAATATGCATGAAAATGTGTTGAATACAATTTGCATGTCACAATTACCCAGCTCGCAAACTAGTTCGGAGTGCTGAATGTTGCAAGATGTTGCAGGCTAAAATTATACATTAAAAAGTGATCACAATGCCAAACTTTCTCAAATACTTCCAGACAGAAGCGATGCCTGTGACAGATGTAAGCAGTCACCGGCTGAGTACCTTCACATGTTTTGGTCCTGTTCAAAATGAACAAACTATTGGTCTAATATTTAAAAAATTTAATTATAATCTACTTTTGAACAGTTATATTAAAGTGCAATAAGATTTCACAATTTAACAATTTGTACTGTATTTTTGATTAAATAAATGCAGCCTTGGTGAGCAGGAGAAGCTTATTTTAAAACATTTACAAATCTGACTGACCCCAAACTTTTGACCGGTAGTGTATATTTCTGGACCAATGCATATTTATTTTCAATTTGTCTGATAACATGTGTTAGGAATATCTGAAAATGGGTCATTGAATTATTAGAAAAATAATGCAAACCTAAGGTGTTGATGCGACCATGATGTGAAGCAGAAAGGACTCCACTTAACTTTCTAATAGTTAGAATGGACCAAGGTTAATTATTTTGCTATTACCATGGTTTCCACACATAAAGAAACTGTTCAGATATGATATTTCAAAACATTTGTCGGGATTGTGTCCTCAAACTACTCTGGTGTGTAAGTGTTGCTTTCTTAGACATCTCATCCAGAGCCTTCAAAACATTTTGCTTTAGATTGATTTTGGTTTGCTGTAGACTGTAAAATAACTGAAATCGTTCAGGATAGTGATGTGGAAATGTAATGCAGTCAAGAATTTAGCTGTGTGTTTTCCTGAAAATAACTGCGTGCCTTAAAATATTGATCTGCCAATCAGAATCAAGCATTCAACTGCCTCATACTGTAGCATAGGTTTGTATCGTAGCATAAGCTTGTATTACTAAGCTCCTGTATTTGTTGGACTTCAGTTATTTTGTAATCAGACTCAAAAAATGTCACTAAAATCTATTTAGTCACTATATTTACTCACCTTCAAGTGGTTTCAAACCTTTATGAGTTTCTTTATTCTGTTGACCACGAAAGCATATATTTTGAAGATAAAACCTGTAAAGTGTTACTTCCGTTGTAGGAAAAACAAATATTATAGAAAGTCAGGGGTTTCAGCTTTTCAGCTTTCTTCAAAATATCTTCTTATGTGTTCAACCGAAGAAAGAAAGCCTAACAGGTTTGTGACAAATAAGGGATGAGTAAACCATGAGAGAAGTTTCAGTTTTGGGTCAATAAAACAAGATTATTGGAGTATTTTGTACAGGGATATTATGTTTTGTTTCTTTGTTTTTCAGATAAAACTTTTATGTAGTGTGTGATGTAGCTGTTTGTAAATGCAAAATGTCTAACCTGCCTAAAACTATTCATTATTAATTCAAGAAAACTTATGCAAATCCACTTTGCATGCTCTTCAAAAGATAAGGACTTAGGCACAAATTAATATGGTAAACTGACTCTATTGTTACTGTTCATATCGTTGTGTATACAAGTGCTGAAGAAACCACCAGAGCAGAAACCCAGATATGCCAATGAACATTTCGTTTTGGACACACATTGTAAGCCATAGATCAGTCGCAACAGACCAAGCCTTCTGGCCAATCAGAGCAGAGTAGGCAAGAGATTTTGCACAGTATTTCTGATAATATTCTTTCTTCTGAAGAAAGTCTTATTTGTTTTATTTTGGCCAGAATAAAAGCAGTTTTCGTTTTCGTTTTTTTTTTTTTAAACATTTAAGGTCAATATTATTAGTCCCCTTAAGCAATATATTTTTTGATTGTCTACAGAACAAACCACTGTTATACAATGATTTGCCTAATTACCATAACTTGCCTATAATAACCTAAATAACCTACACTGTAAAAAATAAACGTTATATTACAGGTAATTGTCAGTATTTTTTTCAAGAATTTTTCCATTTTTTCATACAGTGAAATACCTGTTGTTTTACAGATATTTTCTGTAATAAAAAACTCAAATTTACAGTTATTGCTTGTATTTTGGTATTACATTTTTGGTATTATGTTTTTTTTAAAGGACACTTTTTATATTTCATAAAGTAACATGTAATTTTACACCAATATCTACAAATTATTATTGTTGTCCAGGCGTCCTCACATGACATTTACCTTGTTTTTGTTGTTAAATGATGACCAAATGTGTTATTTGTAAAAAAAAAAAAAAAAAAAAAATACAAAAAATTAGATATGTAACAGTTTTGTATTTTTTCAAGCAAACTGTTTTGGAGTTTAACCTACATATCCTAAAAATATTTGTTAAACTACATTATAGTTTATAGTTACTGTATATTTACAGTGTCTTATAACAACAGCAATTATTTGTATTTAAGCTTTTTTAAATAATTCTTTAAAAGATTTTTCTGTTTAAAAGTTACGTGAAAAGTGGAAAATTGTATGAAAGATTTAGAGATTTCGTACATAATTACAATAAATAATCCGTATAATCACATTAATAAATCTTTATAATTACAGTAATAATCTTTATAATCACATCACTTAATCTGTATGATTACAGTAATAATCTGCATAATTACAGTAATAATCTTTAAAATCACATTAATTAATCTGTATAATTACAGTAATAATCTTTATAATCACATCACTTAATCTGTATAATTACAGTAATAACCTGCATAATTACAGGAATAATCATTATAATCACAGTAATCTGTATAATTACAGTAATAATCTTTATAATCACATCACTTAATCTGTATAATTACAGTAATAACCTGCATAATTACAGTAATAATCTTTAAAATCACATTAATTAATCTGTATAATTACAGTAATAATCTTTATAATCACATCACTTAATCTGTATAATTACAGTAATAACCTGCATAATTACAGGAATAATCATTATAATCACATTAATCTGTATAATTACAGCAATAATCTTTATAATCACATCACTTAATCTGTATAATTACAGTAATAACTTGCATTATTACAGTAATAATCATTATAATCACATTAATCTGTATAATTACAGCAATAATCTTTATAATCACATCACTTAATCTGTATAATTACAGTAGTAACCTGCATAATTACAGTAATAATCTTTATAATCACATCACTTAATCTGTATAATTACAGTAATAACCTGCATAATTACAGGAATAATCATTATAATCACATTAATCTGTATAATTACAGCAATAATCTTTATAATCACATCCCTTAATCTGTATAATGACAGTAGTAACCTGCATAATTACAGTAATATTCTTTATAATCACAGTACTTAATCTGTATAATTACAGTAGTAACCTGCATAATTACAGTAATATTCTTTATAATCACAGCACTTAATCTGTATAATTACAGTAATAACCTGCATAATTACAGGAATAATCATTATAATCACATTCATCTGTATAATTGCAGTAATAATCCTTATAATCACATATAATTACAGTAGTAATCTGCATAATTACAGTAATAATCATCATAATCACATTAATTATTCTGTATAATTATAGTAATCTTTATAATCACATTAATTAATCGGTATAATTACAGTAATAATCGTCATAATCACATTAATTAATCTGTATAATTACATCAATAAATTTTATATTTACAATAATACTTTGTTAAATGACAGTAATAATCTAATTGCAGTAATAATTAGGAAAATGGCAGTAAGAACTTGTAATTATGAAGCAAGAAATTAATGTTTTTTTTTACAGATTATCTACATTTTTTATTGTGACAGATTTTTTTTCAGTGTAGTTAAGCCTTTAAATTGCACTTTAAGCTGAATACTATGTTAAAAAAATGTTTAATGAAATATAATGTACTGTTCTCATGGCAAAGTTAAAAGAAATTAGATATAAGAAATGAGTTATTAAAACAATTATCTTAAGAAATGTCTTAAAAAATCTTCTCTCTGTTAAACAGAAATTGAGGAAACAAATATACAGGGCGGCTAATAATTCAGGAGGGCTCTAACTGTACTTTAACTGACATTAACTAATATAACCTTATTGTAAAGTTTTTCGAACAACTGAAAGTATTTTAACCTGAAACTGATACCTATAGATACTCTATAGATACTCAAAGTCTTTAAAACAGTATAATGGGCTATGTTAACAAAACAGACCAGCTGTCTATTTTAGCATCATTAATATGTATTTTTAACCATGTCGCAGAAATGTTATGAAGCAGGTATGTCCCCTTGGCCTTATTAGTCCTGGCCAAAAGTAGCCTGACTAGTGAATTCACCCCACAGTCTTCTAGGAAGAATGGGTGAGCCGATTCTGAATGTGGCCGACTCAGGCAGTATTTCCAGAATGTGCATTCGGGGAATAGGGAACACGCTGACAGATTGACATCAAGTAAAAAAAAGTTTCCAAATGAAGTATATTTGCGCAGCAGCATGTTCAGCAGTGAATCTGACGGCAATAAACCTGAATGGAGGCAGGAGCCTGTGACAGTCACAGCACATAGAATGTAAATTTAGCTGCAGTACAGACCTACATAGATTGAATGCAGCAGTGCAGCGTTCGGGACGGGTGGGGGAAGGAGGGGGGCGCAGAGGAGGGCAGTTCCTTCTCCAATATGTCCTCAGACCTTTATTTACAACATCTCTGTAGTTAGCGCTGAGAATTTGCACTCTCTCATTCTTGACAGCCTTGGCCACAAAACTAATGCGAGCGAAGATGTTGAATAATTTGGAGCGAGTCCCTTGGTATTGATAACAGGGTCACCAGAAAAGCTGTTCGGTGAATTCCATTAATCTTGGCCTGCCGTATAGCACAATTCATCATGATGGGAGGCAGGATATGGCTCGCAAGTGAAGCCTGTCCCACACCAAATGAAGTCATAAAATACACACCTCAGCGTTGAGGTAAAGTGTTCTCCCTCTTTTTTTTCTTCTTCTTCCTGGAAACACTGTCTTGTAAACGTGTTCTTTCCTCCCCTAGTCGATCCTCCTCTGTTCCTAATAGAACACAGCAAGACTAATCAGCGTGGAGTTCATTATGTGCTCAAACGTTTAGAAATGAGACTTCATAAAAGACACTGTACATGGGAGAATTTACTAGAAATGGCCAAGATTTTGTGCTTGTTGTTTTAACCCCCAATACACTAAAGATATTATGCAAATCACATGAACGCATGGGCTAAATTATTCCTGAATGTAATTTGAACAGCCTGGTTTTCAATCGTTTGGGTCTGTTCTAAATGGATGAGGAGGATGAAGGCAGTAGTTGACCATGATCTGCTTTCGTTTTTCTAGGACTGCACAGCATCAGTCCACCCCTGCAATACAGATGCCTGAATCAGCTGTTTGAAATGCCAGAAGTGCATGTGAATGCACTGTGCATCTGTATTTAAGCTGGTTATTCAGAGCATTTCTTCATTTTCTGATGAATTTCTAGTCAATTCAGTTAGTACTAGTCCTCAGATTAGTCTGGCTGATCTGATAATAGGACATGTGGGATTATCTGATATTAGGTTAATGATGAGTCTGCATTTTACAGCATTTCATTCAATCATTCTTTTTTTTTTCCGGCTTAGGCTCTTTATTAATCAGGGATCGCCACACCGGAATGAAATGCCAACTATCCAGCTATCCAGGATATGTATCCACACATAACCTACGGACAATTTAGCTTACCCAATTCACCTATAGCGCATATCTTTGGACTGTGGGGGAAACCGGAGCACCCGAAGAAATCCCACACGAACATGGGCAGTTCATGCAAACTCCATACAGAAATGCCAACTGACCCAGCCGTGCCTCGAACCAGCGACCTTCTTTCTGTGAGACAGCACTACCCTCTGCGCCACCGCACCGCCTACATCAATTCAACTGATTCAACAATGAGTTCAAAAACAGAATCTAATTCATAAATTACAAAACTGAAACAGCTAGTTAGTTAACCCAGAAATGAAAGTGATAGTTCACCCAAAAAAGACCATTTACTCACCCTTAAAGAATGTTGGAAACATGTAACCATTCCCTTGGTATGTGTTTTTAATACTACAGGCTAAATACAGGTTTTTAACATTCTTCAAAATATCTTCTTTAGTGTTCAATAGAGCAAAACAAAACTAGTTTGGAACAAGTCAAAGGTGAGCAAATGATGAACTATCACTTTTAGTAATAGGTTACATTTTGGAATAACTATCCGTTATAACTAGTTAATAGACCATTAATGAACTGTTAGTTAATGAGTTATAAATGACTTAAATAAATGTTAATAGTTTGTTAATTATTTATAACTGTGCCTTATAGATAGCCAATAGATAACTTACAAGCTGTTAGTTAACAAGTTATAAATGACTTGTTAACTGTATTTTAATGATTTATAACTATACCTAATAAGTAAATGAGGAATAGTTGCAACTTTAGAATAATGTCCCAATAACATACATAAGCCAATAACTAACACTTAACTAATATATTAACTCACACTTTACAGATCAGTTGTTCATTGTAGTTTGTTAACCATCTACTAATACCAGTGAAACTTTGTAGAACAGCAAATGGATAAAACAAGTTCAAGCTACAGAAAATTGATGTGATATTAAAAATGTAAAATTTTTGTACCTTAACCTAGACAAGTAGACAAGCTGCAGTGCAATGGAGAATAATATGCATCACAGGTTTACAGATGGAAAAATGCAAATAATAAATATGAAAACAATGTAGTTTAAAATGAAAAGTATAATATAGTATATAATAATAATAATATAGCCTTATTTTGCCCCCTACACATTAAAATGTGTCCTGTTTATTTATATTATTAAACATTTCTGAGATGATTTACAGAAGGCACCAACTAAAACATTGTTCAGTCTATCAATAATTGATCAACTAGAAACATCTTGACAGGCATATTCCCAAGTTTGTTGACATATTAAAAGACTCTATTTAAGGGCCACAGTGCAGCAGTAATTGGTATTGCAATGTTTTAAACATTAGTCTGTATTGTTAAATTAGTTTTAATAATGTTCCCGAGTAAATGACAGCAGAAGCAGATGTTGAAAATAATAATGAAACACATTTTACTGCTCTGATGCTCCCTGCCATGTTTGATTAGCTTGTCACTTTTTTCAAAGAGATCTAACAATAAAAGTGTTTTGGCACTTTTCTTCAGGGTGCATTTTAATGATTTTACAGAATGTCAACTAAATTGCAGTATCATCTTTGAATCCATTATTATTTCCTGTACTGGTCAAAGTTTGTGGTCCAGAAGTATTAACTAAATCAGTGTTTCTCAACCACGTTCCTTGAGGACCACCAGATCAGCATATTTTCTATTGCTGCGTCCCAATCCGCATACTGTCCGTCCTAAATAGTATGTGAAAATAGAATTAGTATGTCCCAAATCGTAGTATGTTGAAAAGAGTATGCCAAAATTTCGCGGATGGTTTACTATTTCCGGTCAAAATTTTAAGTGTAGAAGCGTCCATACTCTAACCGCTGATATTGCCCACAGTACATTGCGCGTTGGACGTGAATTCGATTAGAACTACAAAACGCGGGTGAAAAGTGTAAACAAACTACAAACATGATGGACGCGCGAGACCAACCGTCAAGCAGAGAGGCTTCGGTAAAGATGTTTGTATGACTGTTAATTAATATCTAGCCCACTGGAGAATATTTAAATACCATTGTCGGTGTTATATTTCATCTACAACAACAATACTGAACTTATATAAAGACATGTTTGGAAATTACCGTCTGAATGCAGAATTATCCAAAGACCTGAGGAGATTTCTCTGCATGAAAGACTCGTGAATGGGAGATTATCCTGCTGCTGCTTCTCCAATAAGGTAGGAAATTAAATACGACAGAAATGTGGATGATTGACAGGGCTCTTAACTAAGCAAAAGAACGATCTGTAACAAGGACGTAGTATGTCCCAAAGCTTGCATACCTTTCTGTTACACACTCAAAAGTATATATTTTTCCTCCACAAAAAAAGTACATACTTTTAGGTCGTAGTATAAGTATGCGAATTGGGACGCAGCATATGTCTCCTAAACCAAACACACCTGATTCAGATCAAAAAGACCTGTAATGGGTATGACAGACAAAAGAGACATCCAAAACATGCAGTGCTGGTGGTCCTCCAGGAACGGGGTTGAGAAACACTGAATTAAATCATATTTATCAGTAAGGATGCATTCAATTTCAAAAATGTCAAGTTTCTAAAATGATTCAATTAAATTTCTTTCAATTTATCTAAGATATTTATCTAAAAATACATCAGTGTCCACAAATATGCTCAAGACATTTATAAAGCAGCAAGCCACCATGTTAGAATGAATTTGTTAAAGTGACGTAATGTTTAGCATCACAAGTTTTAAGATGAAATTCGCAGTGAATCTTTTTATTTTCACCTTCCAGTATATGAGAAATCTCTCAAAGGGAATCCTCCAGAACCTAACTAGGACATCATCTTACTAATGCAGGATTAGTCATTATGACTAAATGCCTTTGAGTGCTATAGCTCTGACATGTCGGAGGACGCCGTTGATTTCATTTGAATGAGTAACTCTGGGTCACAAAACGGACTCTGAATCTGAGATATGCCTTCATTAAGCTTCCTACGCCTGACCTTCCGCATGCATCTCTTGACCACGAGACATGCAGAATTTTTAATCTAGAGGCAGCTTGAGTCGCAGGCAGCGAAAATCCATCATTCTCAAACTGCTATTGATGTGAACGTCAAGAGCAGTGAGAGGCCATCACGCAGAGCAGAACTGCAGATCGCACAACAAAGCACTCAGTGTAATTAGCAGCGGGGCCCTTGCCTCCATCCTATGAAATCACGTTGATGAAAACAAGAGTGACGGTGCAGGGAATCTGAAGCACGAGCTGGAATTCGTTTCATGTTGTAATGGTACTGCAGCCTGAAACGAATCAAACTCAAACTGCTTTATAATCTCAACACAGGGACTTGTTAGTATTGTTTACCATCTGGCCGTATGGGCAGTTTTCGCTTTGACTGAAAGTTCATTTTGTTGTGATTTTTCTAGAGACCGAGCAATAGATCTGTCACAACACTAGACAGAGAGGATCAAAATGCAAGTATTTAATAAAATAGAATACAAGTATCAAGGATACAACTGAATGTCCGAAAACAAGAAATGTTCAAAAACAATAGAGAGCCCACAGGTCTCACGAAGACATCAACCAAAACGCACAGACTGCGAATCCTGAGTACTACAAACAAGAACAAACAACGGACTGATAACACGAGATACAAAACACTGAACATATAAAGGCGCGGTAACGTGCTGCAGCTGTGGCTAAATGATAAACAGCTGAGATGAATGAGTGGTAACAAGACACGTGACAACCCAGCTGAAAAAGGTAAACACACACATACACACACACCACGCGGTGAAAACCCAAACAAACACACCAACTTCCCACAACACACACATGCAAGAAGAACAGATAGATCACAACCGTGACAGATCGTAGTATTTTTTATGTGAATAAGACAAGGCTGTGTGGAATAGATGCAAAAAAAAGAAAAAATCAGCAGGTTGTGGTATGTTAATTATGGCAATAGAGTGTATTGATGTGAAAGCTTGTGTGTGTGTGTAACTCAGAAAAATGATTTGTTGAGTTTTTCCTGTTAGTTTTTTTATTTTTATTATGACTATGATACAGTCTGTGGTAAACATCACTCATACTGTTTTATTCTAGAGCTTAAACTATACCTGTCAACATCTGAAGGTAAAAATAAGGGATAATGATGGAATAGAATAGAAAAATACGGGTTAAAAGCAGTAACAGACTGCACAGACTCTAGTTACTTAAGAACAAGACTCTATTCTTCATTTCTAATATCAGTGTGTCTAATTTACTTAAAGTACACTTTGAATCAATTGAAAAAAATACTATTATTTGTTACACACTGGGCGGCACGATGGCTCAGTGATTAGAACTGTCGTCTTACAGCAAGAAGGTCGCTGGTTCGAGTCCCAGCTTGACCAGTTGGCATTTCTGTGTGGTGTATGCATATTCTCCCCATGTTTGCGTGGGTTTTCTCTGGGTCCTCCGGTTTTCCCCACAAGTTCCAAGACATTCGCTATAGGTGAATTGGGTAAACTAAATTGGGCATAGTGTATGAATGTGTATGTAAGTGTGTATGGATGTTTCCCAGTACTGGGTTGTGGCTGGAAGGGCATCCGCTCGGTAGAACATATGCTGGAATAGTTGGGGGTTCATTCTGCTGTGGCAACCCCTGATAAATAAGGGACTAAACTAAAGGAAAATGAATGAATGAATGAATGTTTCACACTGTAAAAAATGTTTTTGATTTGTGTTGAAGCAACATGAAGGAATTAAGGAATTACTTTGGTTCGACTTAAAATCAAAATCTAAGTAAAGTACTTTGGACTAAACTATAATAAATACATATAATGTTATAGGCTATGCTATTACTAGTAATTTTATTTCAAATAATAGTTGCTTATGCTTTCAGTACGTCTATAAATGTCACGCAAGTTTGTAATCAAACTCACATTACAAATGCACTCACCGGCCACTTTAGTAGGTACACCTGTCCAGCTGCTCATTAATGCAAATTTCTAATCACATGGCTGCAACTCAATGCATTTAGGCATGTAGACATAGTCAGGATGATCTACTGCAGTTCAAACCGAGTATCAGAATGGGGAAGAAAGGTGATTTAAGTATTTCAGAAACTGCTGATCTACTGGGATTTTCACACACAACCATCTTTAGGGTTTACAGAGAATGGTCTGAAAAAGACAAAACATCCAGTGAGTGACAGTTCTGTTGGCGCAAATGCTTTGTTGATGCCAGAGGGCAGAAGAGAATGGGCAGACTGGTTCCAGCTGATAGAAAGCCAACAGTAACTCAAACTACTCATTATAAACGAGGTATGCAGAAGAGCATCACTGAATGCACAACATGTTGAACCTTGAGGCAGATGGGCTACAGCAGCAGAAGACCACACCGGATGCCAGTCCTGTCAGCTAAGAACAGCAAACTGAGACTACAATTCGCACAGGCTTACCAAAATTGGACAATAGATGATTGGAGAAACGTTGCTTGGTCTGATGAGTTTCGATTTATGCTGCAACATTTAAATGGTAGGGTCAGAATTTCAACAACATAAAAGCATGGATTTTTTTTGGCAAACTTTGGGCCCATTAGTACCAATTGAGCATTGTGTCATGCCATAGCCTACACGATGAGTTGTTGCTAACTATGTCCATCTCTTTATGACCACAGTGTACCCATCTTCTGATGGCTACTTCCTGCAGAATAACGCACCATGTCATGAAGCACGAATCATCACAGACTTGTTTTTTTGAACATGACAATGAGTTCACTGTACTCAAATGGCCTCCCCAGTCACCATATCTCAATCCAATAGAGCACCATTGGAATGTGGTGGAACGGGACATTCGCATGATGGATGTGCAGCTGACAAATCTGCAGCAACTGTGTGATGCTATCATGTCAATATTGACCAAAATCTCTGAGGAATATGTCCAGCACCTTGTTGAATCTATGCCACAAGGGATTAAGGCAGTTTTGAAAACAAAAGGGGGTCTAACCCTAGTAAGGGGTACCTAATAAAGTGGCCGGTGAGCGTACATCAAAACTGAAACCATATAAACAGTACCTTTTTTCTTTTATGTGGTCACATGACATGAAAACTGCTGGTTTAAAGTAAAAATATTACGGTTTTTTTAGCTTTAAGGCAAATCGTATAAAACATTATTATCAGAAACCATAACTTTTCACTTATAAAAATGTACTTTGAATGAAAGACACAGTAGTTTTATTTTATTCAGTACAGAGCAAAACATTAAAATATTCTCAAGTGTATGTAAATTCATCATTCTTCCTCATTCTTGTTAGTTTACATTAATAGCTAGTGCTACAGCTATTTACATTAAAAATGGCTTTATTTTAAGGTGTCCTTTTTACAACGTGTGCTGCTTACCTATGATGTTCATTTATTCCATGTACTTACTATATGGTTAGGGTTAAATGTTGGTTGGTTTGGGGTTAGTTGCTTGTTGTAACAAGAACATCTTAAAATAAAATGTTACCTAAAAATGTATTAGAAATTGATGAGATTAGCATTGGCTAAAATAATAAACACTATAGAAGTATTGTTCACTGTTATTTAATGTTAACTGATGTAAAATATTGAGATATTGCAGTAAATTTAATTATAATAAATAAACAAATTTTCTGCAATATCTCATTAGTTTAAATTGAATAATTTTACCAGTAATCCATTATTTGTGATGTGAATCCTAACTATTCAACTTTTCAAGCCATCTATTATAAGTATGGAGGATTGGCATTCATCAGTATGGCTGCATAATTATTATTGAAGCACCAATACTGTAGCTCAAATATTGACCTCTGAAAATTAAAACTAAACACAAAAGTCGCCTAAAAACAGAAAACCAATGACATTAAAGTTTGCTATTACACAGGGGTTAGAAACTAAAAAAAATGTGAAGGCATACAAAGTTCACCTGCTGTCAGAGCACAAACTGAACTTTAACAGGTGCAGCTTGGGTCATGAATATGACTCGTCATGTGACATTCGCCTGAACTGATATTCTGAAAGGCGAATGTTGGTACAAGCACTAAACTATTTATCACTTGTGCTTTCACTCACTGCCAAAGCAACCAGTTGGCAAAGTATGCTTCTTAGCTTTTAAAGTCGTCATTTTATGTGTCATGCTACATTTATTGTCCTTTACAGTGCAGCCAGATGAAATAAACTTTTTGAAAATATACTGGTCATATGCTGAAAAGTGAGAGGGAGGAATTTATACAGTTGCAAAACAAATCTGGCTGATGTAACTGGTGAAACGAGCAAACACTGATTTCTCGGGTTTATCCTTCATTTGCTTCATTCTTTTATTTTCTTTTTGGCTTAGTCCCTTTATTAATCCACGGCGGAATGAACCGGCAACTTATCCAGCATATGTTCTATGCAGCGGATGCCCTTCCAGCTGCAACCCATCACTGGGAAACATCCATACACACTCATTCACACACATAAAATATGGATAATTTAGCCTACCCAATTCACCTATACCACATGTCTTTGGACTTGTGGGGGAAACCGGGGCACATGGGGGAAACCCATGCGAACATGTGGAGAACATGCAAACTCCACACAGAAACGTCAACTGATCCAGCCGAGGCTCGAACCAGCGACCTTCTTGCTGAGGCGAACGTGCTATCCACTGCGCCACCGTCACAAATTTGACGATTTCAACATTTTACATTAAAAGTGAAGTATCAGATGTAAAAGTAAAAAGCAAAAAATTCAGTGATGATTTTATGATGTAATATATTAATTGTGCCCCAATTTTTCATAATTTTTAGAAATTACTTTTTATGTAGAAAGGAGATATTACTGAGTGTGAAAGGTCTGCAAATTTTCAAAGAACAGAGTTCACAATAAATGAAGTTACAATTTTCAAAATTAAAGAACCAATTACGAACTGCACTGCCTGGAAATCAGAGGTTAATTTTGGATTGGCAAGATAAGAAAATACAATTTTCTGTACTGCAAAAGCACATTTCATATGCTTCCAAATGTTGAGGAATAATACACTTAAAACAACGCTACTGTTGCTGTGTATATCACTTTAGAAGGAATTTCATGGAGCTTAAATTCAGATATTGTCGAGTTATCTGGGAATTTCACACATCAGTATTTTCTCCTAACCCGAAAAGAATAATCACATGGGGAACAACTCCAAATCACTTTTTTCTCTTTTATAATTTGGCAGTTCTGGCAGGATTGACAATTATTGTTCAGTTCGTTTCAAGCAGATTTAATTGGGTTGAAAACCTTAAAAGAGTAAACAAAAAAAAAAAGAGAGAATGATATTCACTTAATTGCAACAAAATACAATGTAATAAAGATTTTTTCCAGACACAACTGTCTAAGACCTAATCCCAATTCTATTTTTAAGATCGTAACTGTAGTGTGCACTTACAACATGGCCATAGTCATCTATGTAAACACATAAAAACAACATTAACGTTTTACCAGACACTGTAAAAAGGTCATTCTTGGTCACCAGACTTTTCTGACAGGGTAGGCGTGTGTCATCGAGTGTCAGATGTGAAAGTATGTTGTGGGACTACTATACAGGAGTTATTATTCTGAATTATAGATAACAAAATTTAGCGTGTTTTTTTTATCGTTTTTTTTTAAAGCATGAAGGTAAAACACGACTGCGGTTTTGAATATATTAAAACATATGCTTGTTTGTTATAAAAACTCGTAATAATACAAAAAAATACTAATTTGTGCATCTCTTTACTTCCGTGTTTAGCCATGTTGCTGTTGTAGCTGGTGTATTCTGGGAAATTTTCATACCCCTTGGTTTTAAGTGTGGTTCTGAAAAATCTCCATTTCAAGGGCTATCTAGCCCTTTCCTTAGCCCTATGCCTTTAAGCAAAAGAGAATTGGGACACCCCTACCCCTTCACATAAAAGGTAAGTGGAAGGGCTAAGGGGTAGAATTGGCATTGGGTCTTAACGTTTGCTCATTCACCTAAATAAGCTTGTTTTTCTTTGTTATTTAGATATGCCATTACCATTTCATATGAACTAAATTAAAAGTAGCAAATGTGTTTCTTACAAATAAACTAAACTTGGAACCATACTCTTAAATTGGAAACACATCATAACATAAATCCCTGCTGTCTTCCATTTTATTACAATCAAATATTGCAAATTTATGTGAAAGGCAGTACTTTGCATACTGTATTTAGAAAGAAACATTCCACTCATAGCATCAGTGTTTCTGAGATGGCCAACTTCTAAAGTGTTTCCCTTTCTCATGCTTTATTCAGTGCAGCTTTTAAACTTTCCTCATAAACATTCCACATTATCTTCATGAAGAAATCAGTGGTGTATGGCAATCTGCTTCGTTAACTCACTGAAACAATTGCATTTTCCAGCTTTCTCTTCACTTTAGCTCTGAAAGCACGCACCTGCCATGTGAGTTTCACTTTCTTGCATTCACTCGCCACTTTTTGTCAGCACTTTCTAACACACAGTTTTCCGGGAGTTGATTATCGAATGATTTTCAGCTCCTCTGTTTCACTGATTTTCTTGCATCAATCTTAAATGCTAATTTGCTATTGAGCTTTTCATTTCAGCACATGCTAAGTGGCTCAATAACAACAGATTTGGTCATCTGACCAATCAGAGCAGAATAGATGAGGTGGCTCTGCTTTCTGAAAGAGAAGGGATACTTGAATGAAAAATTACAGACCCTATGACCTTGTTTACACCTAATGATGTGTTTTGGTCAATCTGATCTAAAGTGAAAATCTGAAGTAAAAGATTTATTATATATAAGGCAACGATTCTCAATTCCAGTGTATGTCTTCCTTATACACCTGATTCGGATCATAAACTCGTTAACAGAGACATCCTTGGACTGATCCTTGTGTGTCAAATATAGGAGACATTAAAAATGTGCAGTGTGGGCGTGCCCGAGGACCGAAATTAAGAACCACTGCATTAAAGGCAGGGTCTGTTTTAACACATTCGAGCACATAAGAGTTTATTCATTCATTCATTTTCCTTTGGCTTAGTCCCTTTATTCATCAGGGGTCACCACAGTGGAATGAACCACCAACTTTTCCAGCATGTTTTACACAGTGGACGCCCTTTCAGCTTCAACCCAGTACTGGGAAACATCATACACACTCATTCACACATGCTCTACGGCCAATTTAGTTTATTCAATTGACCTATAGTGCATGTGTTTAGACTGTGGGGGGAAACCGGAGCACTCGGAAGAAACATGTGAACAAATCAAATCAAATCAAATCACTTTTATTGTCACATCATCAGCAGCACATGTGCTATGATGCGTGAAAAGCTTAGGTGCTGGCTCCAGACAGTGCAAAATACAGACAGTGTAAATACAACGACAGTGCAAAATACAGACAGTGTAAATACAACGACAGTGCAAAATACAGTCAGTGCAAATACAACGACAGTGCAAAATACAGACAGTGTAAATACAACGACAGTGCAAAATACAGTCAGTGCAAATACAACGACAGTGCAAAATACAGACAGTGTAAATACAACGACAGTGCAAAATACAGACAGTGCAAAATACAGACAGTGCAAAAATACAGACAGTGCAAAAATACAGACAGTGCAAAAATACAGACAGTGCAGGATACAGACAGTGCAGTATACAACAACATACTCACAAAAAAAACAAGACAATGTAAAATTGGCAATGTTGACAGCGATACATAGGCAGTATACACGGGGAGAACATGCAAACTCCACACAGAAATGCCAACTGGTCCAGCTGGGGCTCGAACCAGTGACCTTCTTGCTATGAGGTGACAGTGCTAACCACTGAGCCATCATGTCGCCCGTACATGATAGTTTAAGAAATCCATTCTGTGTTTTCGACTACATTTGGAAATTGTTTAAAGTGGGAAATCCAGGATACTGTTGACATACAGTTGAAGTCAGAATTATTAGCCCCCCTTTGAATTTTTTTTCTTTTTTAAATATTTCTCAAATTATGTTTAACAGAGCAAGGACATTTTCACAGTATGTCTGATAATATTTTTTCTTCTGGAGAAAGTCTTATTTGTTTTATTTTGGCTAGAATAAAAGCAGTTTTTAATTTTTAAAAAAACATTTTAAGGTAAAAATTATGAGCCCCTTTAAGCTATATTTTTTTCGATAGTCTACAGAACAAACCATCGTTATACAATAACTTGCCTAATTACCCTAACCTGCCTAGTTAACCTAATTAACCTAGTTAAGCCTTTAAATGTCACTTTAAGCTGTATAGAAGTGTCTTCAGGGTCATCATGGCAAAGATAAAATAAATCAGTTATTAAAAATAATGTATTAAAACTATTATGTTTAGAAATGTGTTGAAAAAAATATTCACTCCGTTAAACAGAAATTGGGGAAAAAAATAAACAGGGGGGCTAATAATTCTGACTTCAACTGTATGTTAAGCTGCATCCACTTGAAATCAAATTAACAAAAATACATCTCAAACCCAGGACTAAAAGGAGCCTGTGAGAAATGAGGCAATGCTGTATTACATTAGAAAATGATAGTGTTTTTTGTACGTTGGATAGATAGAAACCTGATTAAGAAGACCTCTATAACCAAATTAACAATGTTTAAAATGACACAAAAGGGGCACTTTAAAAGAATTGTTCACTCAAAATGAAAATACTCCATAATTTACTCACCCTCAAGTCGTTCTCTGTATATATGTCTTTTTTTCTGTCAGATGAATACAATCAGAGTTTGTTTTTTTGTTTGTTTGTTTGTTTGTTTGTTTTTTATCCTGGCTCTTCATCTGCATAATTGCCTTGGATAATGGCTTTTATTTTGAAGCTTACATAGTCAAACTAACCCATATGCCATAAAGGAGTTAATGCATGTCTTATGAAGCAGATCAATGTGTTTTTGTAACGAAAATATTAGCATTAATTAAATTATAAACTCAAATCATTGACTTCCGGTGATGACCGAATGGATGGTTTGTGCGACTGTACAACGTATGACTAAGTCGAGTAGACACATGTATGCAGCATTGTAAGGCCCAATCCCAGTTCTATTTTTGTACCCCTTCCTCTTCCCCTTCCCCTTGGCCCTTAAAAACAGAGTGTGAAGGGGAAGGGCTTCAAAATTTACCCCTAAAAAATGGGACAGCACTACAACACCCGCACACATCATCATATGTCATCGCGATCTCTTGCTTTATATGAGATCAGATGATCGCGACTGCTGTAGTTATTCCAGTTATTCCATAATTTTTTGGTATTTATCTTCAGGATATCACTGAAGGCAACAATATCATGTTGTCATAATGATATAATGTGGCAATAAGATCGTAACTGTACCATGCATTTACATCACGGCCACATTCATCTATGTAAACACACGAAAACAACATTAACATTATAGCAGACACTGTAAAAAGGTCTTTCCCAGCCACTAGACTTTTCTGACAGGATATTCGAGTGTCATTGAGTGACAGAATGTTGTGGAACTAATATACAGGAGTTGTTATTATTAGGTATTATAGATTGCGAAATTTAACAGTTTTTATTTTAGCATTTTGACTTGTGAATGATTGATTTATGAATGTATTAAAACATGTGCTTGTTTGTTGTAAAAATTCGTAATAATGATAAAAAATACTAATTAGTGGATCTCCTGACTTCCGTGTGCAGCTATGCTTCCGTTGTACATGTAGGTGTATTCTAGGAAATTTTCTTACCCCTTGGTTTCGAATGTGGTCCTGAAAAATCTTAATTTCAAGAGCTATTTAGCCCTTCCCCTTAGTCCTACGCCTCCAAGCTAAAGAGAATTGGGACACCCCTACCCCTTCACGTGAACGCGCAAAACGATGGGTAAGGGTAAGGGGAACTGCTAAGGGGTAGAATTGGGATTGGGCCTAAGAGTAACATACTGTATAACATTATCCAGTGCCAAGCCAAATTTTTCTGATCTTATGTGGTAAACAAACTGTGTGTGAGCTGCCCCTATTTCCAAAGCTTCTGATATAATTGCATCTTACATGATTTAACATATGTCATCATACACATCAGTCGAACATAACGTGCATTCGGCTGGAAGTCAGTGATTAGAGTTTATAATGTAAACATTTTTGTTGCAAAAACACATTGATCCAATTCATAAGACATGCTACAAAATAAAAGCCACTATGCAACACAGTTATATAGCATGGAAGAGCCAGGATAAAATGTAAAACGACTGTAAAAAACATCACATACATAGAGGATGGCTTCAAAGTATATTACTGTATATGGTCATTTAGATTTTTGTGTGAATTATTTTATAACATAGAATATTAATAACACAGCTCAATGTCATGCGTAAATTTTGTGCTTCAGCTGTCTCACGATACTAGCTGCTAATCACTTGTTCATATATGCATTCCATTAGCGGCTCAAGTGATCAGTCTCGGACTGTGTTTGCACAAAGGAATCTACATGTATCCCGCCATATGACTCATCAAGTGCTGTGTGATGATTCCGACTTGATTTTGCGGCACACGGCTTTTGCTCATTCCGACTTCCTGCTTGCTGCATCTGCTTGCAATGCCCTGTGGGAATACAGCTGGGCTTTGGCCTACATGGAACAATACCACGAAGAGCAGCAAGAAAATATGATAAACGTCTGGCTAGTTGCATTGTTCTATTTGTTTCTGGAGCCATTTGCAATTTCGCATTCCCGTTTAGACTAATTGCATAATCACAAATCAAGCACCGCATGTAATCGGTGCTTTCGTAAACAGCACTTGGTAGGTAAATGAGGAGCTTGTCATCTAAGCAATCAACACCCCCCGACACGCGCATTTGTTTTTTATGTATGAGGCACCTGGGATTTTTTGAATGCAGTCATGGCAGGCTGGTGAGCTGCAAATTCGCTCTCCACAGGAAGATGTGGACAAGACAGTCGATGATTCAGTGGAGTTGTCTCAGCTTCCTGGATCCCTTGCCTGGCTGACTCTTCTCTCCCGGGCAAGTCAGATCTGTTTGATAGCATTTAGCAGGACAAGCAGATGTCAACCGCTGCTGACCTTGCCAATTATTACCCCAACGGAAAGCTAATGACAGCGTTTCTATTCACCCCTGCTGGGGAACCTGAAAGCAGCCATTATGTTCCTTTAATCTATGCAGGCATTTGCATGTATTCTAATGTCTGAAAAGCTGATAAAAGAAGGCCGTATTCATTACATGAATGACTCGATTTCCGACGGATTCTTGAGACTGACAACTGGATTATGCAAACTGTCTTTCTTTGAAGCATCTGGGGAGACTGGTTTCAACAGCCTCTTTGGCATTGGTCAGCACAGGGGCGTTTGCTGATCAATGATGTTAATGCAGAAGATGCACAATGCTTGATCTCAGCAGACGGCCAGGTTCATCGATTGGAAGATTGCTCACATGCTCGGCGTCCTGAATCACTGAAACTCTCAGAGTAAAGAGAGAGAGAGAGGGAAAGAGCTATAAAGAACCCATGAATTCAGAACTGGACCTTTCTGGTTTTTAGTTCATGTTGTTTGTGAGATGCTAATGTAGAGGCTTTTGACCCATAAATATCTTTCCTAAAATTTTCGGATCATCACTATAATAGAAACAACAAGGGAAACTATCCTCTTGTAAAGTCGTGATGTATGGAATACTTTTCGGGTCCATGCCGCTACTCATTTGAATTGAGAAATCATTCGTTTATGATCACTTTTTAGTCATATCACATATTAAAGTGAATTGTTTTCACAACAGTATCTGTACTTGCTGCATCACAAACACCAATATTTTAAAAATTTATTAAAAATGTATTACTTTCTGGCCATCGGATATTAGACATGGATATACGGTATATATTGCGATCATGATTTTTGAAAGTATTACATTGCTTTATAAACGTTTATTATTAACATTTGTTGAGCCTCCCCATATAGTTTGATATAGTGCCTGGACCTGGAAGCCGCTTCGTGTGACGCCACACTTAACAAGCGGATTATGAATTTACATTACAAAACTATATATACCTAAATTAAGTGACTAAAATTTTTTTTTAAATTACCACAAAGGCTGGGTTTTCTATTAAACTTTGTGGTGCAAAATTGTCTATTATTTTATAGAATGTTGTAATATTTAATCAATTCTATGCGTATTCAATAAAAAAAGGTCAGGAGAGGTTTTTCAATGTCATAAATCTTAACTATTTATTGGTTACAAATGAATAATTCGATTTACAGAATTCTGTTGTCCACAATGCAATGCAAGAGTTACATTCAGGGGTGTGCAACAAATTAATTTCCTGATTTGCTCTTTTATATGTAGCTAATATTAACAGGTGGAGTTTAGTTGAATTTGTCACTTGTCAATCATTCTCCAGTCCTCCATTGGCCGCACCCATACATACGTCTTCTTTTTCTACAATCAGCTTCATTCATTTCTGCAAAAATGCTTTATTAGTATGCAAAACATATCACACTCAACTGTAGAAGTTAAATTAATATATCACCTTTAAGCAATACAAATACAATTGTTTAATGAAAAGAAAAAAATATAATGAAAAATATTCCTTTTCACAACAGGAAGCATATCTATACCACACAAGTTAAAATATAACTCAAACTAAATAGCTTTTACTTGAGACAAAGATAAATAACATTTGTGCCAATCAAAGTTAGTTGTTAGCTGCTACTGTAAGTTCACTTCAACATATTTGTATTTGTGTATTGTTGAGTGTACAGGGTGGGCCATTTATATGGATACACCTTAATAAAATGGAAATGGTTTCCTGAAAACAGTTTCCTGAAAAGTGGATTGGTCGTCGTGGGCAAGTTGAATGGTCCCCAGGGACTCCCTATCTGACCCCCTTAGACTATTATCTTTGTGGTCATCTGAGGGCAATTGTCTATGTAATTTATTAAGGTGTATCCAAGTACTTTTGTTTTAATTATAAAGAATTGTACACAGCTTTAAGTCATCATTTGATTGCGAAATTTCATCTAAATCTACCAATTTTTAAAGTTTATATCTGAAATGAATATTAAGCACTAACATATTTTATTCCTTTAAATGTAAAATTTGATTATGGGGCAGATTATCAATCAATAATGCATAGTTTCTGTCACAATACTATGTTATCACCTTACAACACTTTTGCCATGCGTAGTGTGTGGTTTGTGAAGTTACACTTTAACATTTACATCACAAATCTGTCTCTTAATGTATGACTGAAATAATAATCTTGGTAGCTCAGCAGTTATAGTTTGCATCAGTCATGAAATACAAACTGACAAAAGAGAAGAAACATGTCTAAAATGATGTAAAATACTAGTGGTTGGTTCACCAAATGCATCTTTACTTTAACATTATCAGTATGTCATTTTGAATGCAATGAAGAATGAACCTTTAAGTGCCACTCATCTGCAGATATAATTTTCTAACTGATGTGACGCATACATGGACCAGTGTAATAAAATATTGCTAAAGTCATGTTCATCTCTTTCTGAGAAAACTGAACATGCTCTTTAGTGCTAATGGACAGTTCACTTTAAAACTGACATAAAACATGCAAGAAGAACTGTACTGTATCATATTTGACAAGATGTTTCCAAAAGCCGTATACTTACTACACTTTGTTCTTTAGGAGTTTGTTTTTTAAAAATTAAAATAAGAGGAGCGCTGATAATTCTGCCCTCACATATAATTCTGACAGTTGAGAATTTTTAGCCCTCCTATTAAATTTTAGAGAGAAGATTTTTTCAACACATTTCTAAACATAATAGTTTTAATAACTCATTTCTAATAACTGATTTCTTTTATCTTTGCCATGATGACAGTAAATAATATTTTACTAGATATTTTCCAAGATACAAGTATTCAGCTTAAAATGCAATTTAAAGGCTTAAGTAGGTTCATTAGGTTAAGTTAGGGTAATTAGGTAAGTCATTGTATAAGAGTGGTTTGTTGTGTAATCAAAAATATAAGGGGTCTAATAATATTGACCTTAAAATGTTTTTTAAAAATTTAAAACTGCTTTTATTTTAGCTGAAATTAAACAATTAACACTTTCTTCAGAAGAAAAAAATATTATAGCAAATACTGTGAAAAATTAATTGCTCTGTTAAACATCATTTTGGAAATATTTCAAAAAGAAAAAAAAAATCACAGGAGGGCCAATAATTCTGACTTCGACTATATATATATATATATATATATATATATATATATATATATATATATATATTCATTCATTCATTTTCTTGTCGGCTTTGTCCCTTGCGGGGTCGCCACAGTGGAATGAACCACCAACTTATCCAGCACAATTTTACGCAGCGGATGCCCTTCCAGCCGCAATCCATCTCTGGGAATTTCCACACACACACATTCACACTCATACACTACGGACAATTTAGCTTACCCAATTCACCTGTACCGCATGTCTTTGGACTGTGGGGGAAACCGGAGCACCCGGAGGAAACCCACGCGAACGCAGGGAGAACATGCAAACTCCACACAGAAACGCCAACTGACCCAGCCCAGCCGAGGTTCGAACCTGCGACCCAGCGACGTTCTTGCTGTGAGGCAACAGCACTACCTACTGCGCCACTGCGTTGCCTATATATATATATATATATATATATATATATATATATATATATATATATATATATATATATATATATATATATATATATATATATATATATATATATATATATATATATATATATATATATATATATATATATATATATATATATATATATATATATATATATATATATATATATATATATATATGGCACTTCTGTTTCCTTGATTTCATTTCTATGTTTTCCACAAACAGTGACTCAGTGTCTGTAACCCATGTGTCCCCCAATAATAGCAGAAAATCTCTTCATAGGTGCTTCATAAGCTGATGTTTCAATGGGCCACTACAAGTAAGCCATCTGCTGTATTGGAACCATCAAAGCTGGTCAATGAACACTTGAGAACAAGTTGACTGCAATGTGTGCAATCATAGTAATACGCATATATGAATATCTTTCTGCAGAATATTTCAGCAGATGATTTTGTAAACGAACACAACACAGCCAGACTAAGGAATTAGCCAGCACATCACTAAGAACATGTAGCAGTATCAACTTAATCGACTAAATATCTATGGTTTTAATCAATATGTATATCAATCAGTATGTGTATAACAAATGCCCACAACCTAGTATGTAGACACTGAAGACACAAAATATGTCAACTCTCATTCTGAAAACGTAACCCTATATACATTTCTGTATATTGCGAATTATGTATGGCCGCATTTCATCTTTAAAATGAACTCTACAGGGTGGTATGACGCCGTTCCTTTTCGCTCTTACCAGCTGACCGCTTACCTCCATATGGACAGTTTTATTATCGTTTTCAGTTAGCTTGTCATATGCTTTGGTGGATTTGAGATGCAGACAGGAGTTGACCACGATGACGGGGTTGGAGTCCGGTGAAGAACGGTTCTAGAAAGCAGGTAAGACAAAAACAAAAGCCAAAAAATAACAATTAACAAGTAAATAACAGGGTAAAAATGTGGTAAAATCTGAAAATGTGGTAAAAATCAGGTGAGGGCGTTTCTTTTTCTGGATTGCTGTCAGTTGTGTTTAGGAAAGTGGGTGGGCGGGTCAATCAGTGCTTTTGAAAACACTATTGGTTGGATTTAGGGAAGGAGGAGGGTGGGTCAGTCGATCAGTCTGTCAGTCAGTCAGTTGACAGCAGCCTCTGATGATATTACGCGAGAAGAGCAGGCACGAATGGCACTCGCGAGAGAAATTTGAGATCCTAAAAAGCGTACACAGTGGCCTCTGGTGGACTCACAAAAACTGCAAAAAATCGTAGCTCCTGGGACGTATTTGGCACTCTCCAGAAATGTATACAGGGGGTCGTTTTCAGAATGAGCCTGGGTTGAAATATGTAATATATAAAATAGATAAATAAAAAATGTGTAACTTATAAAGAAAAATAAAGCAGACATTGCAACTTTCGAAACTGCATGTGTCAATGCTCTTTGTCATGTGGTTGCATCAAAACTGACGTATAATTTCGGCTTTAGAATAACCACATCGACCAAGCTGTCTAAAGCCACAAAGCATCTTTCAAAAGTAGTTCAGTATTCTGATGAATTTTTGATGATCTCACAAGTGTGAAATGGTCTCTTGCCTTCAAAGTCGCATGCAGCACAGGATAGCCACTGGTGAAGGGTTTGTGACTTTTTTTTTTTGCTACATCTGCCAGTGTTTTCATGATGTAATAGTCTTATACAGTAGGCTGTGCTGCTACCAATGCAAATGTCATGGGTTTGATTCCTTGGAAATTCATAAATTGAAATTAACATTGAAATGCAAGTCATAGTGCAATCATGCACTAAAAACTCTCTATTTAATCTCATCTTAACAGTATACAGTACGTCTCTCTTTCACTCAGGACACTTCAGTCCTCCTCACACATGAATTCTCCTTATTCAGTAACTTTAGTTTGGTTCCTGAGGGACGTGTAATTGCATTCGTCTCAGACCAACAGTACAAGCAGACAAGACTTATGCATTATTCATCTGCATTCCCTTTGCTGTAGTTCAAATTAGAGGTCATCGTCTAGCAGTGGATGAGGTGATATTACACTAGCCCACTGGAAATAAACTCCTACTGTGGTGGGAAGGAGAACCATAAAACTTTCATTGTATTTACAAGTACCACCATGTGGTTTCAGTATCTCGCAAGATGTTCTCTCTCTCTCTCTCTCTCTCTCTCTCTCTCTCTCTCTCTCTCTCTCTCTCTCTCTCTCTCTCTCTCTCTCTCTCTCTCTCTCTCTCTCTTTCTTTCACCTGTCATAATCTCTCTACCTTGACACACTGCAGGAACACTGTCTGATCATTGATTCTGCTGAAGCAGTAGAGCTCAATAACTCAGCAGGCTCACCATCACGCCTTAAGAGCGCAATTAACGACAGACACGCTCTCATTTCTCTTCTGTAGAACCAAATTGATCATTGACATTCATACGTTGGGTAGCGGAGGTGTGGATATTATCAGTACAAACAGACAGTGGTGCTGCAGATCTGCTGGGCTCTCTATAAACCCTGAAACGGCGTCCCACCAAGAATGAATGCTTTTTCCGTGTTTTACTGGTGAATTTTATTCAGATATTTTCCAGATCCTGGTAAATGTGGCAGTTGCTGATTAAATAAAAGATTAAACTGCTTCCATTGCTTCAACATGACTAATAAACACACAACTAAGTAATAATTTCACAGAAGTTTTTATTTCAAACCCTAGTTTGCAATAAAAACATGTTATCAAATATGCTGTTTTCACATGCTTGCAGATATAGCAGCATTTACTAGAGAAGCTATAAACATTGGTGTCATTATCGCCGAATGATTATTTCAATTTTATTATCATTATAATTTATTATTTATTATCATTCTTTAATTTGTTTGTAATATGAACGCAATAGTGTGTAGTTTATCAGTGAACTACGGCACTGTGTATATGCTGCTCTATTTGAAAACACGTTGGAGAAATACTTCTGATTACAGAACTGGCTTTTCTGACAATAGGCACATAAAATGGCTTATATTAAACAACCAAGTCTTAGGATGCTTTCACATCTGTGGTTCGGTTCGTGTAGTTCAAACCAAGGGCAACAAATGACACATAGTAGCATTTTTCTGCCGTTTTGGGGTCCTTTTCACACCACACTCATTGCTTTGGTCCAAACCAGTCGAAAAGAACCAAAATCATGTGACAAAATCCACATCACTCATTGAACTCATGAACATATTTCCTAAACTGCTTTTCTATTGGTCAAAATTAAAGTGCGGGAAAATGCCAGTGGAATTCCCGCAAGTAAACAAACCTACAGACACAAAATGTCGCTTTTTACTATGGAGGGACGACTGCGCTGGCTGATTGTATCCCTGGTCATAGTATGCTATATACAGTAGTTTGTTTACATCACTTTAGACAAACTATACATTTTAAGAATGAAGGCTGTGTCTGGAAAACAATGTTTTAATGCATTGCAAACGGTGAAGGCGCATCGCAAGTCACTTCAGGAGGAGGTGTTAATTAATTTAGATAAACTGCGACATGGTCATCTTCCGGAAATATTACCAATGATCCCTCAGGTAATTTTTTTCCCCCTCTCTCTCTGTTTTAAATTGTTGGTAAAGAGCTGTCAACAAATATTTTCCCTCCACACCCCATAAGATGGGACAGCGCATCGGACTACGGCAGCTGGATTAGTCAAAAAGCCACAGAACTTTTTGCGGTTAGGTCTGTTTTAGTTTGGATAATGTTCTCACCACAAACCACTCCAGGGTTCGTTTGAAAGTGTACCAAGATCACCTCTTCAAGGAGGTCTCGGTATGCATTTTTGGTCCCCTTTTGGTGTGCACTTGAGTGCAATTTGCTACATTTACAACTGCCCAAACAAACCGCACCAAGAGGGAAAACAAACTCTAGTGCGATTTAATCGAACTAAATGAGGCAGGTGTGAAAACACCCTTAGTATTATTTTAAATAAACCTATTAAAATATGAAGATTTAACAACTTATCAATAATTTATAATGCAATTATAAATGAGCTATTACTCATTAATAAACACCATTTGTTTAAACTCTTTACAAAGGGAACTTTAATGTAAAATGTTACTGAACAAACTTTTCAAGATTTTGTCTCAAACAGATCAGTAACACCTTTAAGTTTAAGTATCAATTCACACTATTAATCACTGGCTTATTACTTGTTCATTATTAAGATGTTGACTATTTATTAGTACTTTTAAAGTATGAACCTATTCCTGATCCTACTCAATAAATAAACTCAACTACTACATTACTAACTGCTAATAAGCAGTAAATTAATACTTTATTGAGCTTAAAGTCTTAGTTAATGGTTTGTTAATAGTGATTATTGTACCATAAAATAAAGTGTGACAAAGTAAGATATTAATCTAAATTCTTTCCATTTCAGAAAAAAAAACAGTAAGGCTGGCTCCTAATGACGTCAAATAGACCTCATAAAATGGAGTTCCCTGTTTTCCCTGCTTCAGATTTATAGATTGTTCACCTCAAGTGGTCATATTCAGAGGTCTTTGCATCCTCAAAACACACAGCACTTGTATTATTTTTGAAATAGGACAGTGCTCGTTTCAAGGGCAGTCAGTGCTGTGGACCTAACACGCTGTGGCAATAAAGCACCAGCCCTGCGATCTATCAGTCTGGTTAAATTAAGAAGATTGCAAAATGTGTTTCCCTGTGCGAATATGAACAAATGTGGCTTTTAATGTGATTGCCGGAGGCGGTTGTGCCATCAGTCAAGGTTAAGGTTGGTTGCGGTCAGGGAGTGGTTTCATTGCCATATTAAGTGTGCAACAACAGTACATGTGGATGCTTTGAAATAGCACCTGTTAAAATTAATGAGCCAGCTCTCCTCCCTTTATATGCATGAAATACTTCTGAAGACATGATGGCACCACTGCATCGGATTACAAAACGCGCACGCTCTGCGTCCAATACAGGATGCGGTAATTTACTCTGGCAACTTGCTGGAGTCATTCATAACGTACTCGGTTAACACGTAAACGAATTTGTCAGAACAGACAAATAATCCTGCTTCAGCTTCTGCCGATTTGTCACAAGGCATCAGCGACACGCACTGCCTCTGATCATTTTGAGCCTGGATGAGAACCAGAGGATGTGCTGTTTCACTCAAGAGCCAGGTGGATTTATCAACCACATAACAAATGCTAGACACATACTGTAATTCCCCTAAAACTAAAGCCAGATGGAGAGAGCATTCGAAACAAGCAGATCGTCTCTGCTCTGTTTTCTACAGCAGGGTGTTCCTACTAAAAGGAAATCATCAGAGTGGGCTGAAAAAAAAATGGCTGACAGTTTCCAGATTGGCATGTGTGACCTGCTAACATTGGCTCTCCGGTGTGTCCTTGCTCCTGGATGCGCAATCCCAGGCACAGGTGTGCCCATTCAGCATGAATGATCAATGTTATGTGCCAGCCTGTTGTGCACAGAGATGAACTGTGTTTCCCAGTTGCTAAAATGACTCTATGGTTTAATACGACCTGAGAGTGATGGAACCTCAGTCACGCTTCAGCAAAATTACATCTCTGTTTTCCCAATGGGTCTCTTTCTCCAGCTCTTTTTTAAGCGCACTTATTATGCTTTTTAAAATATTTCCTTTCATGTAGTGGATAATGTTGCTATTTGTGAATGTAAAACGTTTCTGCCATAAAAAAAACTGCCACCAATAGATTTCATGCAGCCGCCATTTTAAAAGTGAAATCGAGGCTGCGGTGGGAAGAAACCCGGAAGTATCGCCTGGAGTCACACAGTAACGTTGTGTACCTGACTGTATATATTATCTGCGAAAAGAAAGTGACACTAATTTATAATTTCACCGCTTTCCAAGTGACCCGAAGTAATTGGATAGTGAAAATAAAAAGGGATATCAGACCTCATTTTCCAAAACAGGCTCATTCTGAAAACGTAGTCCCGTGGACGTTTCTGGAGACCGCAAATTATGTAGCTGGAGGTTCGTATGGCTGCATTTCATTATTTAAACGAACGCTACGTTACCTCAGTGTTGTGGAGGGCTTTCCCGCTGCAACCAGTTTGTCCAGTTAGCTCGTTGTGTACGTCGGCGGACTTGAGACGCAGAGAGGAGTTGACCACGACGACGACCAGGTTTGAGTCCGGGGAAGAGCGGTTCCAGAAATCAGGTAAGACAAATACAATTCAAAAAATAAAATCAACGAGTGTATAACAGGGTGAGAATGTGGTAAAATCTGAAAACGTGGTAAAAATCAGACGAGGGTTTTTCTTTTTCTGGACAACATTTGTAAACCGTTGGTTGGATTTAGGGAAGTATGTGGGTGGGCGGGTCAATCGGTAAAATTGGTTGGGTTTAGGGAAGGAGGAGGGTGGGTCAGTCGATTGGTCGGTCACCCAATCAATCTTTCAGTCATTCAGTCAGACAGACAGACGGTCAGTTGACAGCGACCTCTGGTGGGTTTACATGAGAAAAGCACGGGCACGAACTGCAATAGTGAGAGACATTTGAGGTACAAAAAAGCACACACAGCGGCCTCTTGCGGATTCGCGAAAACAAAAACTGCAAAAATACGTACCTCCCAGGAAGTATTTCGCGGTCTACAGAAACGTCCACGGGACTACGTTTTCAGAATGAGCCTGGGTTGTCATTTTCAGCTAAATTAAGGGAAATGGCATTAGTTTGCTAACGTTTTCTTTCCCAAACACATGTTTTATATGCCATTTATCAAACTCAAGTTAATGAACTGATTCTTCGACTATATTAGACTTGTCACGATACTGAATTTCAGTACTGAAATTTTTAAAAATGTCAATCAACATTTAAGCACTGTTGAGTGCATTCTTAAACACTGCGGATTTGCCATACTATTCACCAGTGCTCAACAGAAAAGACTGTGATTAGCCGTGAAGGTCATCAGTTCACTGCACTTTACCGATGTTTACCGAGTGCAAACACAGACGAGCTATCCGCTGACGACTCGACTGATGTTCGCAGCTTCAAAATGCTCCAGTGTACGTGTATCTGTGTTTGCACTCAGTGAAGTTCGGTGAACTGATGACCTTCACGGCCAATCACAGTTATTTCTGTTGAGCAGTGGTGATACTATGGCAAATCAGTGATGTTTAAGAACGCGTTTAAATGTTAATGGGAAATGTATGTTTTTAAATTTCAGTACTGTGACAACCCTATTACAGACAACACGAGGGTGTGCTACAGTGGACTGCATTTTTTTTTTTATCGCTCACCAGGTCTGAAGCAGGGAAGCATCCCCACTGTGTTTACCTGTTGCCATGAACTGAAGTCTAGGAGGACACTTAAGTTTATTACTCTTAAAGAGATTATGGTTTTGTTTGATGCCTAATATGCTTTTAATTGTTTAAATTAAACTTAACTGAATGATATTAAAGTGATGTTTACACCACATCTGCACTTTGAAATCTCTACTTCCGGGTTTCTACCCATGGCCTCGCTTTCGTTTTTTAAAATAGCGGCCGCGTGAAATAAGCATATTCCAGTTTGACTTCCATAACTGTTCTACGATTCATAAATTGTTTGTATAATGGCAAACTAAAGTCTTCATTGGCTGCCTGTAATCAAGGTCCACTTTGACCTGCCATTAAACAATGTGAGTTGGTTAGTGTTACCTCTAACCCTTATACAGTAGATCGCTGGAGAACATTCACTTTCACTCAGACTACAATTTTGCCACTATAGGAACTACAACTCCCTTCAGGCACCACACACACACCTGTTCTGGTTCTTTATTGATTACACACACACACACAGCTGGGAGCTACCCAAGACTGATTACATAGACCATATAAACAGCACACACACACACACACACACACACACACACACACACACACACACACACACACACACACACACACACGTGAGTCTTGTTTTCCCCCGTGTAACATTACTTAGCATTTTTCCCTATTTGTTTTGCCGTGTTTCGATCCTTGCTTTAACCGTTTTGATTCTTTGCCGCCTAGCCTAAACTTTTGCCTGTATTCTGACAGCATATTTTGGATTATCTTTATGCTTCTGTTTTGTCTACATGTCTACAGTTTTGACCTATGCCTGTCTGAATATTCTTATTATTAAAAGAACTGCACATCGATCCTCACCTCTGTTGTCAGCGTCCTTGCGTTACAATTATAAATGTATGAGAAAAAAACAAGAAGAATTCAAGAAGAAGAAATAAAAGATGAGCAATAATTCAGTCAAATATACAAAATCAGCATAAATACAATATGGCAACATAATTAAATATTAAAAGTGATTCAAATTAAAAGTGATTCAAACTGTTCAGCCAAAACAAAATACCTGAAAACACATTGATTTAGAAGACCAAAGATTTTATGTTAGACAATATTTTTTTTTTGTATATTTTATTTTATATTTGAGCATTTACTGTGTAAAACATATATCAGAGTAATTGGTGGCTCATTCCACTGTGGCGACCCCTGATAAATCGGTGACTAAGGCCATGGAAAATGAATGAATGAATAATTCCATACAAAATTCAGTGGTGTAAAGTAACAAATTACAAATACTCAAACTACTGTTTTGAGTAGTTTTTCTCGGATTTTGCAATTTATTAAGTCGTTTTAAAAAATGAGTTCTTTTACTTTCCCTTGAGTACATTTTTAGTGCAGTATTGGTACTTTTACTCCACTACTTTCCTTCAACAGACACTATTTTTTCCTGTCTATGGGAATTAGAAAAATCAGTCCTGTGATTCCTGTCCAATCAAATCACACATAGAAAGTATATCGCATCATACTGAACAACCTCAAGACATGGGCGATTTAGAAATGTAGCAAACTGTTTGGAAGCATTACATGTGTCCAAGAAGATGTCAAAAATCTTCACACACAATGACCAAGAGACTGTTTAGACTGCATGTTATGATGAGAAGATGACGGATATTCACTCTATAATGACCGAGATTACCTTAAACAATAACTAAATGCACTACAGGATGTTACATTTACACACACACACACACACACACAAATTACATGTAAACGTATAAGCTTTTTACAGTGTAATACTCATTACCCACTAGTATTTTTAAAAGGGCTATTTTTTACTCATACTTTAAGTAATATTTAAAACATATACTTCTACTCTTGCACTAAATTTTTGGGTAAGTAATGGTACTTTTATTTGAGTATTTTTCAGTATTCTTTCCACCACTGACCAAATTTAACAACATTTGATCCAGCAGTGGAGACCAAATTACAAATCCTTGTCAAAAAATAAATAAATCAAATAGGCAAGTATTTTATATAAATAAACTGCAGAAAACTATTTTGTGAAAAAATTGTGAGTTTACTCCTCTGCTATTGATGCTGAGAAATTGTCCTACTGTGTATAAAATCATTGAGGATTGAGAAAGCCTCCGAATCTGATATTTGGTTATGGACGTTTCATTTCTGAAGCAGTAAACCAATCACATTTACCAATCAGAGCAGAGAATGCTCTTGGAAAGAATGTTTATATGAAAAATCCAATAAATTGTAAATAAATTGTTATTAAGTCTTTGAAAAATGAGATGATTTTGAATGTAAATTGTGTAAATTAAGAAGATAAAAGTGTTTTGTGTCCTTTAAACCTGTACAAATTCATTCAATTGAGAGATTCAGAAAATAGCCTAATAGGGGCAATTTACAGTATATACACATAAACAGGTCGGTCAATCTGATAAAGAGTACAGCCTAAGGTCACGTCACTTTCCTCACATTATTTACCAGTTTAATTTATCACCTATAAATGCATGCAGAGGATGTTTTATTGTGCATTTCTATTGCTGCTGAACCACATGTATAGAGATGATTACCAGCAAGCTGTTTCATCAAGAGACAGATAATATGAGCACGCTACATTGAACTTATGAGTTTGTGCTGCATGCCTTTGTGTTTCCTACTGAAAAAGCTTCTCATTTATGGTGAAGCACACAACACATTTTCATCTCCTTCTTTTCACAGCCTTTCCAGTGGAAACACATCCTTGATTACACTGAGAATATTCCCCATGTCTGCTTCATAAAGCTAAATTGGGCTGTATGGGCTCAGGACAGTCATAACCCATTTTGATTAAGTCAAAGTGATGTGCCGGCTGCTACAAAAGCCCACTTTTCATTTAGGTAATTTTTTTATTTTACATTCTAACTGTTTTCTTAATGGTCCATATTTTCGTAGCAGGATTAATGTGGAAAAAACTACACTCTCATGGTCACCAAGGCTAATATTTTGTATCATCCTAGGACTTTTATTCATATTATTTTATTATTATTTGAGATGCCTTAAAACTTGCAGCTTTATTTAATGTGTTGACGTAATTTCCTATGAAACAGAAAACAGCAAGCATTTTTTGTTTTTAAAAGATGTCTAATAGACATGGAGGGAAAAGTCCAGTGTGACCGCGGCTTTACTCCAGCTTAAAGCCGCAGTCACGCTGGACTTTTCCCTCCATAGACTTCCATTCATACGCACTCGAATGCGTCAGACCGGAAACGCAGGGTCATGCGTCAGATTTCATAGGTTGCTGCTGTGCGAAGTTCAAACTTGGTGAACTCTGACCTGCGAAATCGCATCACTTCACTGTGTGAGACCAATCCAGGATCAAAACATGACCTTTCTGAACAGAAATTCAAAACATGGAGCAATCGCTTGCTTTTTAAATGTCTAATCATCTTGTTTAATCCCGCCCCTTTTCGCAGCGCTGTACGACAGAATTTTGCAAGCTCAAACTCTAGTGTGACTGCTGCTTAACAGAGGTGAGACACAGGTGGAACTAATGAACATTAAGAAAGGGCGGGAAACAGAACAATGGAGCACATGGGGAAGGTCACATGGCGAAAATATAAGCACATGGAACAAAGGACCTGACATTAGGTACTAGTATGTACCCTATACCTATGTACCCAGGTATTAATATGGACCTTTTAGGTACAAATTTGTACCTTTTGAAAACGTACTACCCCAGTGACCGCTCACATACCTTTATTTCTGAGAGTGTATGATTTTTATTTCCATTGTAAAATAAATCCCATATTCTGTGATGATAAACCATAATTTGTCCTTTTTTTGCCAAACAATTTTGTCAGCTAAATACAAGCGAATGATGCAGTTAGCTCATAAATTAGATTAATTAACAATCACAATCCCATACTGTATGCCTACATTACATAAGAAAGACATAACTGAATATAAATGTGTGGCGTCTGGGTTCTCTGTGGCACGTGGATTGGGAAATCCTGATCTGATGATTCAGTCGGCTCATTTACCTCCCACTGATGGAGATGTGAGATGAAAGAAAGATCTTTCTGTGCCTGAACAATAAGCGACGGTGCTTTGTTGCATTGCACTGTTGAAAATCAACATTAGTCACTGCTCATATGAAACTCTCTGGATTAAATTATCAGCGTTTTCTTGCTACATGAAAATTAGATATGTTAATTCACTCCCTTAGATTTATTTTAGACTACATGATGGTATTTCTTCTTTATTGGTATCTGATTAATGTGTTTTTATGATACAGATAAAGTAAAAAAGAGAAGTCACAATGCAAAAAAGTGAAACAGATCAGTTGTTTTATCATATATCAATGGATCTGGCTTTCCATTGCTGTGCAACAGAGACACGTGAATGGACATGTTTTATAGTTGTGTTCTCTTACATTAATTCTGCCATTCTGTCAGCTTGTTTGGCATGTAATGCTGGTGTTAGCATTTTTACATGGTATATAACTTTGTAATCTTAACCTCCCTTCAAAGATTTTAATATACTCTATTCCAAGCAGTCAGAACTGACATTATTCAATTCTGTCAGTGTTTGGCCCACATACAACAATGGCAGTGGGAACAATGCAGGAAGGAGGGAATCCAGCCCTAGTCTGAGCCGCGGAGTTGTTGATGTCTCTAATCACTTTTTTTTCTGTTCCGTTTGTGTTGTCGGGATAACAAAATTTTAACTGAATTTCTTGACTTCTTATTCAAAGTGAAATATTAGAGCTGTCAAGGTGTTATAAAGTTTGACACAGATATGAAGAGTGTATATGAGTCATAGTTCTGATACAAAATAACCAAACTTCAGAATGTGTGTGTGTAATGTGCTTTATGTATATGTAACGGAGGCCAGCTAGCGAAGTGCTATGCAGGTAAACCTCACTCCTCCGACCTCTAAAGGTGCTGTAGCATCAGATGCTAAAGGCCATAATCTTTAGCCTCCTTGTAAGAGCAACCGACTCCCATGTAAAGAATCGCTGGTTCGATCCCAGTTCAGTGCGAGTTGGGTGCAGTAGGACCAGTGGGTTACATGTGGGGGCTCGTCCTGGATGGGAGTGAGGTTTATGGGGGTGAGTGTAACAGAGGCCAGCTAGCGAAGAGCTATGCAGGTAAACCTCACTCCTCAGACCTCTAAAAGTGCTTTAGCAACAGACGCTAGAGGCCAAGGTCTTGAGCCTCCTTGTTAGAGCAACCAACTCTCATGAAAAGAATCACTGGTTCGATCCCAGCTCAGCGTGGGTTGGATGCAGTAGGACCGGTGGGTTACATGAGTGTAACAGAAGCTGGCTAGCAAAGTGCTAGGCAGGTAAACCTCACTCCTCTGACCTCAAAAGGTGCTCTAGCGACAGACGTTAAAGGCCATAGTCTTTAGCCTCCTTGTTAGAGCAACCGACTCCCATGCAAAGAATCGCCGGTTCAATCCCAGCTCAGGTTGAGAGCCGTAGGAGCGGTGGGTTACACGTGTGGGCTCGTCCGGGATGGGAGTGAGCTTTGGGGGGGGTGAGTGTAACGGAAGCCAGCTAGCGAAGTGCTATGCAGGTAACCTCACTCCTCTGACCTCTAAAGGTGCTCTATCGATAGACGCTAGAGGCCATGGTTTTAAGCCTCCTTGTTAGAGCAACAGACTCGATGAATCGATGGTTCAATTCCAGCTCAGCGCGGGTTGAGTGCAGTTGGACTGGTGGGTTACACGTGGGGGCTCGTCTGGGATGGGAGAGAGGTTTAGGGGGGTGAGTGTAACAGAGGCCAGCTAGAGAAGTGCTATGCAGGTAAACCTCACTCCTCTGACCTCTAAAGGTGCTCTAGCGACAGACGATAGAGGTCATGGTCTTGAGCCTCCTTGTTAGAGTAACCGACTTCAATGCAAAGAATCCCGGTTCGATCCCAGCTCAGACCGTGTTGGGAGCTGTAGAACCGGTGGGTTACATATATAAACAGTTGAAGTCAGAATTATTAACCCTCCTGAATTAATAGCCTCCCTGTATATTTGTTTCCACAATCTCTGAGATTTTTTTCAACAAATTTCTAAACAATAGTTTTAATAACTAATTTCTAATAACTGATTTCTTTTATCTGTGCCATGATTACAGTACATACTATTTTACTAGATATTTTTCAAGATACTAGTATTCAGCTTAAAATGCAATTTAAGGCTTAAGGCTCGTTTACACCAGGAAGCTTTTTGTTCGCGTTTTTCGTCGTCGTTTAACGCTTCATGACTAAATAAAGGGCGGCAATGTGATCATGCACACCAACGTGCAAACGCCAGGCGTAAAAGCGTCATTTTTAAAAAAACGCATCTTGCTCGTTTTTTTTTTTTTTTTTTTTTTGACGCGTCAAAATCTTCTCCATCAATCAGATTGGCACTTTTGTTCACATACACGGAGCTGCTGAACTTACAGTAAACAGCACTTTGAGGCACTCAAGCGCGAAACTGTCAATGCAAGCGCACATTGAAAAAGATGCCCAGAGGCTGGAGCTGGAGCTGCTACTTGAATCATCCATGCTTGTTCGAATCGCCAGTAACATTAACAAGAAGCGTGTCAACTGTCTGTCTTCTTATTCTGTGTTACAAGCGGGTGTCAGAAGCTTAAAATTGTGTGGCGCCATCTAACGTCAAGGAGTGATTTTGCATACTCTTCTGCTCGACGACAGTGAAAATCGATTGGGTTTGAATCGGGAAAAACGTATTGAAAAATGCTGACGATAAATGCAAACGAAAAGCGTCCTGGTGTGTACGAGCCTTTAAGTCGGGTAATTAGGTTAGTTAGGCAAGTTATGGTAATTAGGCATTGCATAACAGTGGTTTGTTCAGTAGACAATCAAATAAAAATATTGTTTAAGGGCTAATAATATTGACCTTTAAAAAAATTTTAACTGATTTTATTGTAACCACAAAAAAAACAAACAAATAAGACTTTCTACAGAAGAAACAATATTATTGGAAATACTGTGTAATATTCCTTGCTCTGTTAAACGTAATTTGGAAAATATTTGAAAAAGAAAAATCACAGGAGGGCTAATAATTCTGACTTCAATTGTAAGGATGCAGACTATAAAACACTATGGCAGTGCTTTTTTGAAAACACATTTTTTTAGGATTACATCATGTTTGTTTGTTTGTTTGTTTTATAGCAGCTTTGCACTGGCAAACATGACGCTTGTTGTTATGCCTGCAGTGCACTGACATTGAGTTGGACGGGCTTGTGAAACTCTGCATAACTTCTGACGTGTGCTCCAACAATAAAAAAATGGGAGGCAGAGGCTTGTTGTCACATGGGAACTATACAGTTTTGACTCATAAGTCCAATTATACCAATGTGTGTTTTCTCTGTAGCAAAGGTTTCAGTTACAAATGCCAAGTTCAAGACCCTTTGAAACGATATGCTTTGTGAAATCTGTCTTCTAAGCTAAATTGTAATACCATCATAATGAATTTGGTCTTTTTATTTACTCCAGAAAGTCCTTACTTGCTCTCTGAATATGCATCATTGTGTCAAATATGGACAAACCCAAATTATTCAGTTCAATATATCTTTATATATCATTTTTACAATCTAGATCAGAGGTGCCCAAACATTTCCTTATGAAGAGCCAAAAACCAAACTTGACTGAGGGTTGTGGCTTGAAGTTAAATAAAGCAAACTGTATTGAATTAAAGTTGCCATGGGTAATTTCCTAATTTATTTCACAATATATAAAAATACATTGCAAAAATACTTTAATTACCTAATGCATTATATCTTTTTACATCTTATAATGAATTTATTACAATAAATACAAAATTTAATTACAATTCATGTTATAACACAATGAAGTTCAATGCTGTATACACTAGTAAAGTTGCCAATGTCTTGTGCATTGTCCTCTATCTGTCAAGTGACAGTATTTACATAAAAAAACTATGAAATCTTATTTATTTTCCACATTTAACTAAAACATTTAAGTTCAGCTAGCTTCTTTGTAGCTTAACAATAAAACAAACTAAATGTCAAGTTAAATCAGGAATGACATTATATGTTAACTCTATATAAATGAATACCTGTCATTCTCCCTCTTTTCTCAGATGGCATGGTGGACCAAATTAATGGTTACCATGGGCCAACTTTGGCCCGCGGGCACTAGTTTGGACATCTCCGATCTAGATTGTGTCAAAGCAGCTTAACATAAAAGTTCTAGTAAAAATTAAACAACCCAACATTTTTTCAGAGTTTTAGTTAACACTGATGAAAGATATATTGTTTTGATGATAGCTATAATTCATTTGTTTATAATTCATTCAAGAATTTGAAGACTTTTATTGATCAATTAAAATAAATAAATAAATAAATAACCTAATTAAGATTTTTTTTACTTATTACTAGGCTAGATATTACTATCATAAAGTCTAATTACTTGTGTAAATGTGTGTAAGTTTATATTTATTCAGTTTGTAAATTAATTTTTACTAATATTATTGTGATATAATAATAGTAATATTAAAATGTTCATATTATTTATCTACAATACAGTTTGTAAAGTAATATTTTCTGTCTTTTAGTAAATATAAGAGAGACTTGCTTTGTTTACCAAATACGTGGATCTAATTGGATTTGCATTGTAAACATCAAATAAAAGTTAAAAATGTAATGTATATATTTTATTTTTTATATTAAGTTTTTAGTTATGATACTCCTAAAATCATCCTGCATAAATCCGCAGATATTTTACAAAATTCTTTTTGAAAAAAATCATTTTCCTAATTATTATTTTACAATTTACTTAGACAAGATGCCATACAAAATGTCAATGAAGTTCATCCTTTTCGATGATTTGTGTTTTTCTAATTTATTTTTTATTCGTTTGTTTTGTTTACTAGCCAATATTTTAATAAAAAAAACTTTTTGTAACAAATTATTCTTAGTATAGGCTAGTTTATCTTTGATCTTTTAAACAAAGCAATAAACACAAGTGCAAACTGCTTGCTCAGAAATAGGCTACGAGTAATTCACTGCAGCTCTCTGCCATGTCCCTTTTGGTAGTATGTTTTTGAAAACTGTGCCATACATAATTCATATAGCTACTAAGCCAAAAGAGCGTAGCCCTCCAAGTCCAACATATGGCAGTGCCCATCGCCAATCCGTGGAGGGGGCATTTGTCTGGAGTGCCATTCAGACCAATGACAGCAGCATGTGGGCGTGTGTTGAGAGTGTGTGAGGTGCTTTTTGAGTTTAGTAAATGACTGCAGCAAGAAATACTGAGGCGCTGAGAGGCTTGTGAGCGATGGAACAGACTCTGTGCGCTGAAATATCAACGTTTGGGCTTTTCTGACGAGGATTCGAGACAAAAAGAAAATGAGCAGCGTCTCCTAACTGGACCAGACAATGGAAGTAGCTTCATGCAGCACTAACAATTCACCCCTGGGAAACAAGTACGCACTAAATCAGACTACCTCAGCCAGAGGTAGCTAAAACTAACGTGTGGCTCGAAAGCGACACATTTCTTCATTGGGATGCATGTACAAAGAAGCGCGGAGGGAAAGAGCAGACGCGTATGTATATTTCCCCAATGACTTTGATGGCTGTGAGGAGGTATAGTGTATAGTTTCGTTTCTTTCAAATGTTTGCGATGGAGCGTCTGTGAATATTCTTGGCGACTGCGCATCTGATGCTGCTATGGATCGTCCGGAATGAACATCTGAATTTATCTCGTCGAGTTTTTTCCACAGCGCCGCTTCTTCCACCTGAAATTCCGCAACCCGCGTGAAACAGGAGCTCCGCTTCACCTACACAGTCGCTGTCGGGAAAATGACCAGCTCGTCTGTATGCTCTTGAGATTTGTTTGGCCTTTTTGGGAATCTGAAACGAGCAAAGGACGAATTGTTCACCTCAGAAGTGCGAGAAGAAGGAATTGTAGGGCGCGCTGAGCTGTAGCTTAACTACATCTACTCATCTCCAACCTGACACAATGTTCGCACTCGGGATTTATTTGTGGGAAACTATTGTATTTTTCAGGTACGTATCACCTTGTTTTGATGTAAAAGTGTTACTGTTTTTTACTCAAACACAGTATTTCATTGTTTTCCATTGATATAGATGGTTTCTTTAGCTACTTTTCCTGAGAATGTTCTGTTTAAGAAGGTAGATGCGGAGTCATGTAGCAGTGATTGACTCCGTGGCCTGCTGGTTCATCTGATGAAATATAATGCCTGCTAATTAAAAATAAACTAAGTCATAATTTCGTGTCATTCATCCAAGTCAGAAGAAGTAAGGATTCCTTAAAAACTAGACTAAACAGCGAACACTAGTGGCCATTTAGTGGATAGAAAGTTATCAACAGGCTTATGAAAGTAAGTCACTCACCCATAACAAATAAGTGGAAGCAAAATAACTTTCAAAATAATTGATTTAATTTTTTTCTCACTTATAATTTTTGACTGTAAATCTATAATTTAATCAATTTGTCTTGTGCAGCTAGGTCTTTTAGCAACCCTTACGCACTTAGCGATAAACCGTCATAAAGATGCACCAGCAGTTTTTGTATTGTGTTGTGTAAAAACAACCCATAAATAATGTCTGTATTTTGGTTATTATTATTATCATTATTATTATTATTATTGTTATTGTTATTGTTATTGTTGTTGTTATTTTATTGGTAGAGAATGACCAGGCTCTGTTGCCATGGTTACATCGTCACGTAACATCGATTACCAAGTATTTAACACTCAATGAAGTTGTAAACTTTTAATTTGTTTTGAAACAATATTGAAATGCTTTTGAAATTATGTAAAAAAAAAATCCACACTAGACCTGTATTTTTCTCTGTAGAACCCTAAACCTTATTTAGCAGAGTAAGAATCCATAACCTCCATAATTCTCAGCCTAAACAATGGAAACTGTGTTGTGGAATATATTAGAAATATATTTTTTTACGCACAATATTTGTTGTATACATGCATTCGTAAAACGACCGGGTCATATACATGACACTTATAGGCCTGTTAATTTTTATAGTTTTACATAATTAATTAATTTGCAGATATAATCTATTTCAAGCTCCAGACTAACTTTCCACACATGGATTATTGAATCAAAACACTGATTATCTGAAGAATCCTCTATAAAACAAGCGTATTGTAAAAGGATTCACCTTATCTGGCCAGTGGCTTGCAGTAATTATTTTGCATTCTATGGGCACTATTTAGTTAATGAACTAGAATCAGGATATTGCAGTCTCAGCTCTTGCTGCTGAACTTTGCAGAGCCTGTTAATTGATATCTCTTTCCCAGTCTCAGCCTGCACCCCAACCTCATTTCACATGCAGACGTATTACTAAACATTGATCACTCTGTCAATGCTAATGCCATTGACGAATACAAATTGTACACAAACATAATTTGCTCTATGATTTGAATCTCTCTAATTGATTTCCATATTAGCGTGCACATTTTTGTCCATGCAGGAATTGTCTTGTGAGAGGCTGCGGTGTGCATGTCACCAGAGCTACTAAAACACAGTGCATGCATAAAGAACACATGATGTTATGTCATTGTGATGTCATACTAACATATGCAGGTAGCGTTGTGCAGTAATCCAATCAATGGCAGTAGTCAATATTAGGCATGGGCCGGTACATGATTCTGATGGTATGATAACCTTGGATAAAAATATCAAGGTTTCAGGGTATTATGATTGCTGCTTTAAAATATATTCTTTTTAAATGTAAAAACTAAAACTTTGTTCCCCTTTAAACACAATATATTTTATTTTGAGAAGCATTTAAAATATTTTGGAACAGTAAACATGTCGGGCTAAATATACTTTCAAAAGCACAGATTTCTTTACGTGTTAAAACGGCATCTTTGGATATCTTTTCTGCTGGAGATGCTGTTGTCCTAAAAAAAAGTAAATAAAGCATACTTTTTATTACATAGAAACGGTATAACAGGAAATTTTGGCAGTTTTAAAACCTTGACTTTTCCAAACCACAGTAAACCTTGAAAACGGTTATCGTCCCATGCCTAGTCAATATATACACCTCATAATACATATGCTCAACAAGCCGTATTTTATCCCAATCAAATCCACCAAACGACTACTTAAATATTATATTAATCTAGCATATGAAGAAATATCATTATATCAAGTCAAATTGAATACAATTGTTTTATATTATGCTACATAAACAGTAAAAAAGTATACAGTATACATATGGCTGTGCGATTTGGGGAAAATATCAAATTGCGAATTTTCTGACAGATATTGCGGTTGCGATTTGATTTGTGATTTAATTTTGTAGTCAAGCTTCAGGTCAATAATCTGCAAGCCATGGCAACAATTCTGCGACAGCTCTTAAAAATGATCTGTTTTTGTTTGGTGTCTGTGACTTTGAAACCAAAATATTCCCGTATTACCGATGTTCTGTTTTTCTTTGATGTTAATTTGTCTATTAATCCTTCTAAAGCAGCAGACACCACTATCCCAACTGTCCGAGCTTTCCTGTTTGTTTGTTTTTTTTTTTTTATTCTAGGCATTCCGCATAATTCGGTTGTGCAAATCTGATTGGGCAGAACGAAAGTGTGCTCACTCAATTGGCTAGTAAGACTATCACACACAGACGGCAGTCATGCATTTGCTCTGGGCAAGGAAAATGAAAACTAATCGCAACATTCGGTTTGCGATTCAATTTCGATTAAACGCACAGCCCTAATAAATACTATTCTAAAATTCTAATCAAGGAAGCAATTGACATCAGTAAATTTGTTTCACATTATTTGTCTGCATTTCTAGTAAAGGATGTGCCATCATAACCATTAAAATAAATACTGTAATAGTATGAATGCTTTGTGCTGTACTGTAGGTTTTGTATAAGCAGAAAAAATGAAAAAGCAAGGGCTCTTTGTAGTCCTTCTTTGCCAATGTCCTTGTACTCCCCCTTTTTTTTTTTGTTTATTAAGTATACAATGTCATCTGAGTGCCAGTTTTCATGAAAACCCAGATGTGCCTCTGCATTTACTTTAGTGTTTTTCTGTCAAATATCTTGATGATAAAAACTGAAATAATTGCATTTGCTTCAATTAATTACTAAAATACTTACTAGAAGAGGTTAGCATCAGTTTATTTTCAGTCTCTCTGGTAATTATATGTGAGCAGGTAGTGACAGCAATCAAACAGAAGCAGATGCATATATATACTCTCCCAATTCCCTCATTAAAAGTGGATGTAAATGACTGAAAGGATGGCTAGTTCAATATCCGAAGAACAAAAAAGCCTATATATAGTCAGTTTATTTTTAGGAAGGTTTGTTCCCAACTGCTGAAGCCTCATTAATAATCAAAGACAGAATCATACCACAAATAGCACTGACCCATCACTAGAGATGCTCCTTTTGATTTCGGATCGTTCTTTATGTCTGAAAAGGTTTTTATTCATCGATATATGCGGTAGCAGTTGGAGCACCTTTGGGCTTGTTCTGAAATGTTCTCTTCTGTCCTTCAGTTTTGTAGCCGCATTGACAAATTGAGTGCGGCTTGAAGAAATGCCATCTTGGTGCCAGAGAGGCCTTTGATTTCTTGAGTGTTACACGATCAATAGGGATTGTGTTCATCAGTGGTCCTAAGAACATAATGAGCTACACTTAGGGCTAATGATTGGATCCTCGCATTAAAGTATGCAGGTCTCTGGGTTGTTTGCATATATTTTCTGGCAGGATGCTCTGGTTTGGTTCCTGCTGCATCAGCAGAAAGATCAGGCCCTCTCCACTGCCATGACCGGCATCGATCAAGGTTCATTTGTTCAGTGCTGCCTTGATCAGTGAAACCATTAATTACGAAAGATGCACATTACAGTATGTATCCAGCTGACTCTCTCCTGTGTCAGTGCAATGAGATGGCTATGCAGGGAAGCAAAACTAATAGAGACTGTATCCTCAGATTTCACAGTGTCACAAAGAATGGTGTGTTTGTGTGAAGAGTCTATAGTGATGGAGAAAAGCTGTGGGAGAGACTCAATAATCTGGCATGCCATGCCTAATCTCATTATGCTGGCATTGCAGAATTGTACATTAAACACAATGAAATGTGTTTCTTAACGTGTAAGAAACAATCAACGCGTTATTTGACTAAAGCTGGATTTATTTGATCAAACGAGCTGTGTTAATTTATTACAAATGAAAATGTCATTTACTGAGACGACAAAGCTTTTATTACACATTCTTCACATGAGCATTTACAAATCATTATAATCAATTTAAATCTGATTTTGTGTTCAAGAAAGTCGCTGTTGTTCTTTTTATTGTTATTATTGTTATTATTATTATTATTATTGTTGTTGTTTTTATTATTATTATTATTGTCAATAATATGATTGTTTTATATATACAGTTGAAGTCAGAATTATTAGCCCATTGAATTATTAGCCCCCTTGTTTATTTTTTCCCTAATTTCTGTTTAGCGGAGAGATTTTTTCTACACATTACTAAACATAATATAGTTTAATAACTCATTTCTAATAGCTGATTTATTTTAACTTTGCCATGATGACAGTAAATAATATTTGATTAGATATTTTTCAAGACACTTCTATACAGCTAAAAGTGACATTAAAATGCTTAACTAGTCAGGTTAGGGTAATTAAGCAATTTATTGTATAATGATGGTTTGTTCTGTAGACTATCAAAAAATATGTAGCTTAAAGGGGCTATTAATTTTGACCTTAAAATGGTTTTCAAAAAATTAAAAACTGCTTGTATTCTAGTCAAAACAAAACAAATAAGACTTTCTCCAGAGGAAAAAATATTATCAGACATACTGTGAAAATTTCCTTGGTCTGTTAAATATAATTTGGGAAATATTTAAAAAAGAAAAAAAATTCAAAGGCTGGCTAATAATTCTGACAATAATATTGTCAATAAAATGATTTTTTTTTTAAATTAAGTTATTATTATTATTATTTTTATTTTTATTATTATTATTATTATTATTGTCGTTAATGTATTATTATTATTATTATTATTATTATTATTATTATTATTATTATTTATCACTGTTGACATTATTATTATTATTTCTTTAATTTAATAATAATAATTATTAGTATTAATGTTCATTATTATTGTTATTATTATTATTATTATTATTAGTAGTAGTAGTAGTAGGAGTAGGAGGAGTAGTAGGAGTAGTATTATCAATGGTGAAAACAGTGCTGCTTAACTTAGGCTTTTAGTTCCTGTGATGGAGACGGAATTGTGGAATCCAATCATAAAAACGGAATTAGGTGATAATGTCGAATGTTATGGAATTCGAAAAATGGTGCATGAACAAATCAGAAGAATACTTAATATTGTGGACTGGTGTTTATTAATAATCAGTCTCAAAAAGACCATTTAAATATAAAGTCTGCATGTACACTGTGTGAACGAATGGCTATGCTTCATTTACTCACTTATGGAAACACACATGATGCTTGTGCTTGTGGTGTACAGTGTCTGCCGCCTCAGCATACCAGTAGAGGACATGAACGTCATCTCTAGAGCTGCTCTTATAGACACGTCACAAGTTTTGCATCATTTTATGCGAGCCAAACACACACACAGAAACTCAAAAGTCTTCACAATGCACAAAGAAAAAATGTTTGGATTTAACTTGGGGAAAAAAGGACACAAATTAGGGCCGCATGATATAAAAAAAAATTAACATTGCAACATTTTGTTTTTCTGCGATATATATTGTGATATGAATAAAATTTCCCCAGATGGTTTATAGAGCTATTTTGGAAAGAAATCTTGAATTTAGACTGATCGTGGTTATTTTGTAAGGGTGTGAATCATGGATAAAAAATAATAAACAAATTGCAAGCAAAAATAAATGTGATAGAGCAATGAAAAAAGTAAAACAAAGAACTTTATGATTTTCCAGAGAGTCAAACAGTACAGGTACAGAAATCAAATAATTAATTTTAATGTAAAATGTAAAATACCTCATTGTATTAATAATTCAGTTGAAAATTACAAATGTTGTACTTTTTTTGTGCCCGAATGCTTTAAACTCTTTTGCAATGACTTTAAAACACATACAAAGGATTATGCTTCACTCTGTTTTTCTTCATCTTTGCAGTGACTCCCCAAATCTTATGTATTCTGAGTTATGGTGCTGATCAATTATAGTAATCCAAACTCAACATTGCATATTCTGCAATGGGAATTGCGGACGCACACATTGCGATATCAATGATGAAACGATAAATTGTGCAGCCCTAACACAAATATAGACCTATTACTTAGGGATGTCCCGATCAGGTTTTTTGCCCTCGAGTCCAAGTCATTTGATTTTGAGTATCTACTGATACCGAAACCGGATCCGATACTTCTATTATACATAAAAAAAGAATAAAGAAGAGCGACGAAAACGATCCAGGATGTTTCTTATTTTTTATTTAATTCACCTTATTTTAACATTCAACAACTTAACATTAACAAACAAAGCACTTCTGTGAGGTAGCTTGAACAATCAAGTAAAAAAATACTTTTTTAAAGACACTTCTATACAGCTTAAAGTGACATTTAAAGGATTAATTAGGTTAATTAGGTTAACTAGGCAGGTTAGGGTAATTAGGCAAGTTATTGGATAACAATGGTTTGTTCTGTAGACTATCGAAAAGAATATAGCTTAAAGGGGCTAATAATTTTGTCCTTAAAAAGGTGTTTAAAAAAATTAAAAACTACCTTTATTCTAGCCGAAATAAAACAAATAAGACTTTCTCCAGAAGAAAAAATATTATCAGACATAATAATCAGACATGTTAAACATTATTTGGAAAATATTTAAAAAAGAAGAAAAAAAAATTAAAAGGGGGGCTAATAATTCTGACTTCAACTGTATGTATATATATATATATATATATATATATATATATATGATAAAAAAACATATCAAATGCTTGTCATAATCATACCTCTAAAATGTGATATGATCATTTAAATGATGTGTGCGCCAGTTTCACTTTTACTTCCGAGTGCGCTCATGTCATGGCTGCCGTCACTGAGGGAAAAAAAACACAGCATGCAAATCATACTTCCCATGCGGCTCCCAAACGATCGCTCTGTGTAGCAAACTGAATGTTATTTACAACTTTATTACCTGTTATTCACAGCCTATGCAGGTTCTCTTCACTAAAATCATTTCCTCTCAGTAGTAAACAGTGTGTCAGCTCACGTGTGATTTCGCGGCCGCGAATATGTCATTACATTAAGACAGAAATTACATTTTTATGTGAATTAAACCTTATAAATACAGTATGTGACACTTTTAACACCATTTGGAGGTGTCCATGTTGCTGAGCAACTTATATAAAACAATGTGAAGACTTGTGCAACCGCCTATATATATATATACAGTTAAAGTCAAAATTATTAGCCCCCGTTTGATATTTTGTTATTTTTTAAATATTTTCCAAATGATGTTTAACAGAGCAAGGAAATTTTCACAGTATGTCTGATAATGTTTTTTTTTCTGGATAAAGTCTTATTTGTTTTATTTCGGCTACAATAAAAGCAGTTTTTAATTTTTTTATTTATTATTATATAATTTTTATATAAAATTATTAGCCCCTTTAAGCTATATTTTTTTGATAGTCTACAGAACAAACCTTTGTTATACAATAACTTGCCTAATTACCCTAACCTGCATAGTTAACCTAGTTAACCTAATAAAGCCTTTAAATATCACTTTAAGCTGTATAGAAGTGTCTTGAAAAATATCCAGTAAAATATTATTTACTATCATCATGGCAAAGATAAAATAAATCAGTTATTAGAAATGAGTTCTTAAAACTATTATGATTAGAAATGTGTTGAAAAAATCTACTTTTCGAAACAAATTGGGGAAAAAAATAAACAGGGGGGCTAATAATTCTGACTTCAACTGTATATATTTGAGTCAATCAGGAGGTTAGGCCAATTCCAATCGAGTCTGAAACCGCGTGATCGGATCTGGACATCCCTACTATTACTACTGTAGAGTAGAATTTACTTATACATAGTAGTTATAATATTAATATTGCATTTACATTTATTAGTTCGACAAATTTTTTTAATCCAAAGAACTTAAAAATAAGGACAATAAAGTAAAAAAAAGAAAGAATGGAAAACAAAAATAATCAAAGCAGCAAAATAGCAATGACAGTTCCCAATTGACCTTAATAATAATAATAACAATAATAATAGTTTATAGGGAATATAGGGTGGCGCAGTAGGTAGTGCTGTCGCCTCACAACAAGAAGGTCGCTGGTTCAAGCCTCGGCTGGGTCAGTTGACGTTTCTTAGTGGAGTTTGCATGTTCTCCCCGCATTCGCGTGGGTTTCCTCCGGGTGCTCCGGTTTCCCCCACAGTCCAAAGACATGCGGTACAGGTGAATTGGGTAGGCTAAATTGTCCGTAGTGTATGAGTGTGAATGAGTGTGTATGGATGTTTCCCAGAGATAGATTGCAGCTGGAAGGGCATCCGCTGCGTAAAACATATGCTGGATAAGTTGGCGGTTTATTCCGCTGTGGCGACCCCGGATTAATAAAGGGTCTAAGCCGAAAAGAAAATAAATGAATGAATGAAAGAAAAATTACACAATTATCATGATCTTTTGTAATCACATAAAACACATACTGAATATTCTACTCTACACCTTCATGTACAGATTTAATCTTTATTGCCACTTTTATTCTTAAGCTTTTTATGTTGATAAATGCTAACCCTTATCACCTCTTATAAAAGCATTTGATTAAAATTAAATTGTACATGTTCAGATGTTCTCCAGACACATTTTAGCTTTAAAAGACACACACGGAGAAGCAGCATTTCCTGGAGTATTTCCCTTTATGATGTATCCACATTTAAATGCCAAGCACTTCTCCAGTTTAATAGTTACCCGACACCAGCAAATGTTAATGAGCAAAAAGAATAATGATGTGCAGAGCAGGAAAAAAAAACCTGACTATTGGTTATTTCCAAAACAATGGATAGCCGGTGACGCAGAAAGTCAATGGACATGAAAGAATAATGGATATCCCGCCAAAACAGTTAGACAGGATTCAGTGGCTGGTTAAGAAAATAGAGCAATTCCCCCCAAAGAAAGACCCATGAAATTGGCAAGAAAAGGACCATGTCTCAAGGACTTAGGTGAAATCAATATACCACGGGCTATTTTATGATTATTATCCTCCATTTTTGTCAGACACACTAATGTTAGATGGAAAAAATGTCTATTGTTCCTTTGAGTTTACAGCAGGAGGACTTGAATGAGTCAATACATATTAAAGTCCATCATGTACAGGGACTTGGCAATTAAATGCAGGGCAGATAAAGAGCCCTATGGAAGCAGTTAAAATGCGACTGAAAGTATTATAGGCTAAAAAAGCCTGTGGGAGAAGTTAAGGTCAGTTAGTGACCTGACACCGACGGACATCTACACTGAGGTGTCAAAAGCACACTGTTAGCACTAATTAAGCTCTAATGGATCCCATTGCTAATGAAGCCACTGATACTCGTGTATGACACAGACTTATTTCCATGTTCTTTTATGGATTCTCCTTTAGAGCTTCGAGTCTGGATATTTAAATCCAAAGCTCTTTTTTTCCCAATTGTTTAATATCACTATTAAAAATGACAACATGTGATGTAACTGTGCATTTCAGCTCGAAATAAAATAAGTGACTGGAGTCAGAGATATCGCTGTGCCTTAGGGAAGAAAAAAGTAATAATTAAAAAAGAAATCTCATAATGCAGCGCTTGTGCTCCTCTGTTTTTTAATGCACCCGTCTTTCTGTCGTTTCCACAGCCTGGCAGCATCCCAACAAGCAGCGGCTCGGAAAGCTGCATCACCAATGCCCCCCTCAGAATTCCTGGACAAGCTAATGGGGAAAGTGTCCGGTTATGATGCAAGAATCAGACCTAATTTCAAAGGTAAGTCTATCCACCAAGACACTGCTGGATATCACAGGAATGTAGCCAAGCGGCATTTTGAAAAGTGTTTTTTTTAAACACGTGTTTAGCCCCTAATAACGCATTTGGGTAACTAAAAAAAATTATACAGAATATGCAGCGTTTCTAAAAGCACAAAGATTTTCAAATGCCCTTTTCAGTGTTTTTTTTCTTTATTTTTTTTAAATGGATAATTCTAAGCATTAACATTTTGTAATTTTGGATTTGAAAATTTATGAAGTGGTTTTTTAAACACATATAAACCCCTAATAACTAAAAATTAATGAAAATATAAAGCATTATAAAATGTGCAGTTTTTTTCTAAAATCACAACTATTTACAAGGGAAATTTGCAAGTTTCTTCAGTGTTTTCTTCTTTCTTTCTTTTTTTTTTAAATAGATAATCATTACCATGTAATTCTAAGCATTAACATTTTGTGTTCAGGTCATTTTGGATCCAGGTATGTATGGAGTAAAGTATGCCAAAATAATTTTTTGTAAAATTATGTCTGAACTTATATTAGTATTACTATTGATTAATATTAGAAGGAAAGTAAAATACAAGTAAATATATACAGGTAAAATAAATGTCTTTTGTTTTCTAACTTCTTAGAGTAACATTTATACTATTTTGATGTGATTTGTTAAATTAAATATGTATTTTTTATTCGTTTTGACATCTGAACAGTTTTTATTTGAGTTAAACAATATGTATTCATACACTGTAAAAGATTATGATCGGTTACAGCATATGTTTTTAAGTCATTGTACCTTATTAAACTAAGTTAATCATGTTCTAACTTAATTACGGTTACGCAAGCTGTTTTAAGTCAATAAGTCAATGGACTCATAAGATTAATTTGATTCAGCTTAAAAATTTAAGGCAACCAGGATTCTTTACAGTGTACAAGTCAAATTTCTCATCAGTTATACAAGTATACATTTTGCTGTGTGTAATTTCACATTTCAAATAATTTGTAAAATAAAATCAATAAAAAAATAGCAAAATGCGTTAATAAAATGGGAAAATGGTGACATTAAAACAATATATTATTATAATATATATAATGTTACATATGATGTTTATAGTGTAATGTTATAATGTGTTCTCCCTAAAATGTTTTTCAGATCATGTTTTTATAGCTATTCCATCTAAAAGTGATTTTATTATTAATTCCGAAGGCTATTTAATAATAAAAAAAAACTGTTTATACCTCAGTGCATGATTCATACATAATAATATATCATATTATAAAAACCTCACCAGGAATAACATGTACATTAGTTATATTGGGAAACCTGCTCCAAAGCTGGCTACATTCCTGTTTACGGTCCATGATCTTGAATCATTATCCTGAGTGTATGTCTATGGTGGTGCTCTGTATCCTGTATATTATATTGTGTGACGTGTGCTGGCATTGTTAGAAATAGACACCCAAGATGCATGTCAGAGGTCTCCTCATATTCAACAACATATTAATGTCAGTCATTGCAAATTATAGTCTTGCCTGTTCCTTAGCTATTCTAGGAAATACACAACAGATTTTTGTAAAGGTATGCTGGTAAAAAGGAAGTATAAAAATGTTTTTAAAAAGATGCTATTAAGATAAAATATGTATATATGTTTTGGAAATATTTCTGACAACGTTGTGCGCACAAATTGACTGTAATGCACTATTAAATGGCAATGTGGATTAGTTCCTCAAAGAAAAAAATATATATACAGTGTTCAGCATAAATGAGTACACCCTTCACAGATCTCTTTTTTAAATTAATATTTTCTATAGGATGCTTGTACATTAATATATTTGTTCATATATATTAGATCAGTCCATATCAAAGCCAAATCTGCAGCTAATCTAACAAAAAACTCAAGCACAGTTCAAAAATGAGTACAGCCAATGTATTAGTTAATACGTTAGAGAAAATATTAAATAAAATGTTAATAAACCATAAAAATCAAGAGAAACATCAAATTTAGTTGAAACGCTGCAGTTTGTAATTTGAATTTAACCCTTATGTACTGTTGGGGATGTTTTCATCCACTCTAGGGTGATTTTGAGTCTTAATTTGGCCAAAACATTTTCTGTGTTTCAGCTAGCAGAATGATTTTTGGGGACAAATCTTATTTTGACACACATTTTGAGAAAATGCTTTGAATTAAAAAAACTCAACAATACACTCGAGGCAAATTTATTACCTTTTTGTTAAAAACATCTAAATTAAACTGCTGTAAAAATGCATCAGATAAGTTTTTATTTATTTATTTATTTTTTTTGCATAAAACTGTTAATCATTAAAATCAGCATTTTAACTCTTAGGTGAAAAAAACACACACACAATAATGTATTTTCAATATAAAAAGTACTTGTGAACTGTTTGTTTTTACCTTTTATCAAAGTCTTGGACATGTGAAACGACGTTGCCCTTGATGCATTGTTTTTTAAATAATTTTCATTTTTTCTTCCTAATTTACTGTTTGTGCCTGTTTTTGCCCATTGACTTCCATTATAACCTCCTTTTCTGATTACAAAACCATGACACCATTTAATCATGCATTTTAGATTATTGGTGGTTGGGAAGAGGTCAAATTTTTATTTTTAAGGTTGATCATCAGTTAGCACCATTAACCCTTTAATAGGCCTGTGCAAAAAAAAGCTCAGTCTCTGAATTTTATATGGAGTATAACAGCAAATTAAAGTGTGTGCATGTGTGTCTGTGAGTGTGTGAGAGTGACCTTTGCACAATTACCTTGATGTCTGAGAAAATCAAGATATGCATCTCCGCTGTCAGAACTACATGGAGTAAATCAAAACAAAGACTGTGTATTTATACACAATCAAATGTGTTTAAATGGAAGTCAATGGAGCAAAAACAGCCACCAACAGTAAATTAGGGAGAAAAAATTAACATCTAACAATGCATCAAAGTCAATATTGTTACTAATTGTTCACGTCAAAGACTGTGATAAAAGGGAAAAAAAAATCCAGTCTACAATTATGTTTTATATTAAAAACACTTCATTTTTTTTTCACCAAATCAGTGACATCATTTATGAATTAGGCAATTAAAGAGTTAAAAACCTGTAATTTTTTAATCAAATTAGTAGTTTTGATCAGGATTGAGGTTGATTAACAGATTTATGCAAAAAAATAAAAATATATATTTTTATCTGATGCATTTTTCAGTGAATTTCAGTTTCAATTTCAGTGAATGTTTTCATCCCTAACATAATAAAAGGTAGTACATTTGAACAGTGCACAAGGGTTAAATGTATTATCTTTCTATTCCTAAAGATGTCAGGTGACCAAACTCTTATTTTAATAGACATAACTGTTTAATAATAAACATATTGTCTGCATTCATTTAGAAATGGATGCAAATCTTCATTTTGAAGAATAAAGGGTGTACTCCTTTATGCTGAGCACTGTTTATTTGCTTTTATGTATTGTGTATAGTGTATTTATTCAATTTAATGTGAATATTCATCCCCCTTTAAAAATAATATTTGAATGCATATTGTTTATTCGAGACGAATGTATCAGATGTGTGATTATTGTGCATGCGTGTTAACCAGTAACACTTTATAATAAATCAAGCAAGCGATGTACTGACGTTCTATAACGCTTAACAAATCATTATTGTTGTACGTTGAAACATGAAGTACTGATCTGTTAAGCTTTATATTAAGCTGCATGATATCTATATCACTAAACGTTATTATAAAGTGTTCTCGTTTGATTTATTAAAGCAGTAACACTAATGCAGTATGCTAAATGATGTTTCAAAAAGTAACCTGTAATCTGACAAATGTCTACACTTTGTATGTGTGTACATCTGACTCTTCCTCTGAAAGTCGTAGGTAGGTAAAAGCATTACTGAATGATAGGAACATTACAGTAATGTATCCTTAGATACTTTGTCTGGAGTGTTAAACCTGCTTGAACGCTTAAATGGCAAACGGCCCCCCCCCCTGTCTGGTTTTGAGAGGCCTTGCATCTTAACCTTGCTCGTGGCAACGGATTTATTTCTTTTATTTATTTATTTTTTTGTTGACAGCCAGTGCTGTGATTCGGGGAATGAATTCTGACATCTTAACTTCTGCTGTTTGCTGAGTTTTGCTGCAACCTTGTTATGGTGAACGCCGTCATATTGCGGAGTTTGTTGATTGTTTTCTTACTGAAAATTACCCTGAAGTAGAAGATATTCTCAAAACTCCGCATTGTGGCTTTATGTGTGATTTACAGATCCAATCTAAATCATTAACATATTTAATTCCACATTTTTCTTTCTTGTAAAATGCCATTTAACACATTTCACTCTGTGATATTATGCTAGGTAAATTAGGTTTAAACTTAGTTATGATCATTTGTTTTGGGCATAACAGCTTAGTCAGATTGCGATGATTATCTTATATTACCAGTCACAATACATCTTTTGCGTCTTTTTGCAAGCAGGAAAACGTAGACTGGTCTGGTCATTTCACATTTTAATAAAAAAATATATATATAATTTTAATAATATATAAAAGCAAATAATAAAACTTTCAGAGCTTCAAAACTAAAAGTCATATTTGTGGGATTTAAATGGGTTTATTCTAATTAGGCCTGTCATGATTTCTAGTTTTTGTTGTATGATGTATTGCACCAAATGTATTGCAATAAACAATATTGTCATTTTAAAACTATGGCTGGGCGATTAATTGAATAGTAATCAAACTTGACATTCAGAACCTATAATCGATCTAATTTTTACAGGTTAAATTTTTTTTCGATTACTTTCCTACTGTGTGTGGAGTCACATGACCCCGCTCTGTTTATATTCTTGCAGCCACTTTGCAGCGCATCTGATCTCTGGTCAAGTAGGACGATGAACTGATTTTTGAGCCTTACTTTGAACTACATTAATGATTGTTGGAAGCTGCGCCAGAGATGCCTTGAGACTGCATATTTTTTATTACAATAAAATTACATTTAAATATTTGTTTACAGAAGGTGCAAGAAGTGCACTGTTTAGTATATTATTTACATAATTGTTTTATTTAGAAAAGATACTGCTTATGTTCTACTTTTATTACGAAAAACATGAAAATAATGATGATAAATATGAAAATATTAAAATGATGTTATTTATTTTTTACTTTTTTAAAGAAAAAAAGTGACTGATGATTTTAGGCAATGTGTGTTTTAATTTCAGTTGTTCAACGTTGATGTTCAATAAAAAATCATAAATAGTAGATTATGCCTGTGCGATTAATCGAAATCGAATCGCAATTTGAAACGTTGCGATTAGTTAATCGCAAGAGGCTGCAATATCAAATATATATTATGTATTGTTTAATTCTAGCTAGACTTTATTGTAGGGATGAAAGGGATGATAATGGAACAGTAGGATGAAGGGCAAGGAAAGTAATAGGATAATCAATAAACAGGTAGGTAGGTTGATCAGGCATCCTACGATGATGCCCGGAGACTCAGAGTGGAGGTACCGTCTTTGTAATATTTTGGTTGGAACCCCCGATTCAACCTAGGAGGAAACAGAGGGTTATAAGGATTATTAATGGGAAGCGAGGAAATAGAAGGAGGGAGGATAGGTTTGAGAGAACGAGAAGTACAGTGCTAGAGGCTGGTCTGCCTTAAATAAGTTTAGGAGGTGATTGGTTAAAGAGGCAAAGTGAGGCGTGGTTCCGCTGCTGAACCTTTGTTAACAAGTTAACGCCATTTAATGCACCCTTCATTCAGAAATCTCCCACTTGTAACATGTGAGCATATTTACTGTACAAAACATGTCTGTGAACTATAAAACGATGAAATAAAATAAATGAATAAAATAAATGTTCATTAATCGTAATCGAATCAAAATATTCAATTAATCGAGATTTTGATTTTAGGCTAAATCACCCAGCCCTATTTAAGACCATTTTATGCCACTCAATAGATAATGCCAGAATGATGATACAATGTAATCTCAATGCAAGTGCACTCTTACAAACAACACATAATATTTTATTCTTAAGAATATTTCATTTAATTGTAGACATAATCAATTTATAAAAGTAATTTATAGTAAATACTATAGTGTTTTTTAACCATACTGACACCTCCGATATATTGATTATTGTGACAGGCCTAATTCTTATACCAACATGCTAATATATAAAAACAAATCTGATTGAGATGCAATGTCAGTTGATAGTCACTGTCTGAATATACACTGGCCTTCATTATGTAATTCATTCAGTTGGTTTTATGAGGGCACATGGGCCCCGTGGTCACATGACCAGACCAGACATTATGAAATACAAAGGTTCGTCACGGCTGTCAGGTCAAGCGTGTAACTGCACTCTGAGCCGGAAGCTCACGCGTCCTCAGCTTTTCTCTGCTCTAATATTAGAGCACATCCCAAAAATTCAGACTGCAAAGCCTGACAGCATCTCTCGATAAATTTTGGTTAAAAAATAAAGTGTATATATAACGGTACTGATATAAACAGCATCTAATGTGAGAAGACATTTTTTTTCAGCTCATGAGAAGGAGATCACCTCTCCTGCCTCTCGTGTTGCAACGTTGAAAAAAAAATAATAAATGAGGAAATAAGATAAGAATTGCCTGAAGCAACGAATGTGCTGGCATGAGAAGAAATTACACTGATCATGACTGGGACTCACTGTGGGAAATCCTTCCAACTGATTTAGCTGGGACCGATTGAAATGGAAAGCTCAGAGTCTGGCATATTTGGGGCACCCCATGAAGCTTGGACCCGGATTGCTAATGTTTTCAAGAGCTTTTTTTTTTCCTACACGTGCAGCTTTTCTGTCAATGGATGATGTAAGGTTTTATTTTATTAAAGCTGAAGTGTGTATTATTTTATGCTGAAATACTTTTGGTTGGATTTTACAATGTTAGTTAACACATTAGCTGTCATGAACTAACAATACCAGTAGACCAACACTAACTGTAGAGCATGTTTTAATGGGGGTTTCAAGCATAATATAGCTTTAGTTATCTATGTCAGAATATGACCCCTTTTTCTGATCATAAAAATTAGGATGGACATAATTTTATATATTTAATACTAATAATTATATTAAAAACAGAATAAGTATTATTTTATATTATAACAAAAACATTTATATCCTGTCAATAAAGTCACTTTTGGGAATATATTTTGATGTGGGTACCAAAAAAGGACGTCTCCTCTTTAATTGTAATATAAGTTCTCATAATAATTTAATAATAATAATTCAGAGAAGATAAAGTAACATTAATATATTATAAACATATATTAATTAGCAGTGAATGGTAGAAGGTTTTCACATCCATTATTAAGTAGCTTTTATTGTATCACTAAGGCTGAATTAAAATAATATTGTGAAATATTTGTAAAAGTATTTACAAGTGTAATTCTTGTGACACAAAGTTGAATTTTTAGTCATTTTTGACATTATTCTTCAGATATCATTGTCCCATTCTCATTTTAAATGTTTATTATTATCAACATAGAAAGTGTTTAATGTTTAATGGTTTTGTGAAAACCTTCATATGCTTTTACCGGATTTTTAAATGGAATAAAGTAAATTTAGGTAGGTATAATGTAATTTTTCTGCGATAAAATAATACATTTAAAATATATAATAAACAATTGAAATTTTGAAAAATACAATATTTAAGAGAGCACACAGAATACACAGTACCTTTTTAGATGCTCAAAACTTGATTTCCTCCACTATCTTTATCATTGACATGGAAACTTATTAAAAATAAAATCTTTGATTTTTGTTTGTAAATTGAGTTTTTGATGCTAGTTAAATGGATTCACTGACCAAAATAACAATTCAATTAATGAGAGACCAATTTATTTAGAAAGAAATGCTTTACTACATTATAATAATGTATTTGTCACTCCTTAATCAGTTTAATCAATGTCATAATAAAATAAAAATATTTTTTTTCAAATCTTACTGAGCCCCAAATTTTGAATATTTTTTATTATAGTTTTTGCAGACATAGAAAAACAAGGAACAGACAGACAAACCCATCGTGAAACAATAATCTGTGCAAAATGTAAAATAAAGCATGAAACAAAGGAAAATGGCAACATACAAGACATACTGTATATGACCTACAAAAAGACACAGCAATGGATGTAAAGAGAGAAAGAAAAAACTTACAAATCTTCAGAAATTAAACAACACTATTAGTCTTTATGGTGTTTTAGATAATAAAAAACTCAATCTCACATTTTATCAAATTTCACAGAATTCCCAGAAAGTAGTATATCTAATTATTTCTAAATGTAAAGTGGAGGTGAGTCCAAGAAGCCAGTCAGAAAAAAAGAGGCTTAGGATAACTTTGTTAGCTATGATCATGCCATACTGTACAGGTAATCATATATTTTGGCTGAGAGTCTCCAGAAAATCTGACCAGCCAAAAATTGCTATCATTGGGTCAGGGAGTAAAACACAATCGTAAACCTTAGCAAAGAACTGAAATATTTCTAACCAGAAAATCAGAATTTAAACACAGGACCAAAAAAGAAGTGCTAAGGTACACTCAGCAGTCGCATGTGGCGGAAACCGAGGAATAGAATTTACTAAGCTTTGTTTTAGAATAGTGAAGTCTGTGTAATACTTTGTACTGAATAAGATTGTGTCTAGAATTTATAGAACATGAAAAACAGATATAAGGCATCGATCCCAATCCGTCTCAGAGATTAAAATCTCTAGGTCTTTTTACCAAGTGACTTTTCAAATAAAGAGAAAAAAAATCAGTTTTATTTTTAAAAGCATTAACAAATAAAGAGGTTAGGCCCATAGCATTTGGAGAGTTTAAAAATAAATCAAATAATTTGCCTTCTAAAACTAAATTCAATTGAATTCAAGTTTATTTCTGTATCGCTTTTACAATGTAGATTGTGTCAAAGCCGCTTAACATAGAAGTTCTAGTAAAGTCCAGATTACAGAGTTTAAGTTCAGTTTAGTGTGGTTTAAATTTCATTGCTGAAGTTTCAAACACTGAAGAGCAAATCCATCGATGTGCAGCTCCAGAAGTGACAGTGGCAAGGAAAAAAAACTTCACCAACTACATAACAGATCATCAAAATAATAAAACATCAACATCTGGAATATTTAGACGGACATGAGCCTCAAATTTTAAATGTATATAATATTAGTTATTTTACGACATCTAATTCATATATTATTATAAACCTAAGTCTTACCATACTTTCTCCTTTGTCATTTTCATGTGCATTTCCCCAAATAGTGTATGAAAAACAACATTCTGACCTGTTCAGCTTAACCAAAAGACAGCATCAGACCAATAGTGAGCAGGGGAGAGAAATCTGTTTGAAAACAGCCATTTATTTCTTATTTTTAAATCCCATTTGTCACCACAGATATTACACACTTCGGCCTCAAGCCTTGTTTTTTTTTTTAAAGCATCTTCCCTCGAACAGACCATTTCTAAGCGCTCGCTGACAGATCAAAGTGCTGCGTTAAACAAATTGGGGATGTGTGAACCTGAGAAGAGCGGGGGGCGTCGGTCCGCAGACGGGCCGCTAGCTTGAGCTGTAATCTGCGGGCGCTCGTGATGAATGGTTTGGAGTGCAGCTGCACCTCCCATACCCACGTTAACCTTGTCCCTTCTCATCAGTCACCGTGAGGAGCTACGAGGCCGACAGCCACGAGGTGCTACAGATTCTGCCCAAATAGCACAATCATCGGCCGCTTTCCCACAGACCAACAGTCTCGCGTTTGAACGAGCTGCCACCATGCATTATAGTCATGATCAGTGTAATGCTTTCTGATTACTCCTATGTCACTTTGCTTCGGAATGGGTTCGATGAGACAAGTGTACATTTGTAAATATACAGTCTGCTGCGGTATATTTACTGATTGCTTTTTTGTTTTCTTTTTGGATGTCCTGTATGTCTCTGTTACCTCTTTGCATCTCCTCCTCATTCATGTGAAGTGCAGAAGCAGCGAAGCCTTATTAGCTGGTGGAGCTTGATGTTAATTTGGTGCTATCAGCACATGCTTAATGGGACTTTAATAGGATTAATGGGAATTCTCTAATGAGTCGGGATGCAGCGTTCACATACAAACGGCAATGGTGAACCTACTGATGCTTTTCACTCGCTTTAAATGATGACAAATGAGTGAAATCCTGTGTCTTATGTGATGTTTGAAGCTTATCTGCTGCACGTCTCCAGCAGAATTGATGTCCCTGCTTTGAGAGGCCACTATAAACCATTCTGTAACGTCGAGCGAGCTTTCAGAGATGCTATGAACTGTATTTCCACCATGAGGGTAACGAAGCGTCTCTGGATCGCGCTAGATAATTGCGTTTTTTATCTCATGGGTAGAGAGAGAGAAGGCAATGCGTCGACATGAGAGAGGCTGCAAGAAACAGCACAACAGAACAATCGAATGACACCGAGACTGAGCAAGGTTAGATGTGATTTTAATTTTTCATACACGTTTTAGCTCATCGCCTACAAATTGTTCCAATTCCCACAGGGCTGCAGGGACGATCATCCATGGAAATTTAATTTGAAAACTTCTGTTATTCGCATTTGAACTCGAGGGTGCGACTCCAGAGCGATTCATCACTGTCTGCAGACTGAAATAAATTAATGTAGGATTTGCGTTGGACAATTTTCACATAGAAATAGTTAATAAATTTCACAGATAATTTTGCCTTTAAATTGGATTGAAATATTTGAGCAGAAAGACTAGTATTCTGTAGTAAAACATGCAGAGATCACTTTTGTTTAATTTACAACACAGGCTCATTCTAAAAACGTAGCCCTATATACGTTTCTAGAGATCGCGAATTATGTAGCCAGAAGTATAAATGGCTGCATTTTGTCTTTAAAACAAACGCTACGGGGCGGTATGATGACTTTTCGCGCTTGCCAGCTCACCGCTTACCTCCGTGAGGACGGCTTTCCAGCTGTTACCAGTTGGTCCAATTAGCTCACCATGTACGTCGGTGGACTTGACACAGAGACGAGTTGACCACGATGACAGTGCTCAAGTCAAGTAAATAATAGTTCCAGAAAGCAGGTAAGACAAAAACAAAAGCCAGAAAATAAAATAAACAAGTAAATAACAGGGTGAGAATGTGGTAAAACGTTGTAAAAATCAGGCAAGGGCTTTTCTTTTTCTGGATTGCTCTTTTAAACTGTCGGTTGGGTTTAGGGAAGTAGTTGGACAGGTCAGTCGGTGTGTTTGAAAACACTATTGGTTGGGTTTAGGGAAGGAGGGTGGGTCAGTCGATTAGTCAGTCAGTCATTCAGTCAGTTGACAGCGGCTTCTGGTGGATTTATGCGAGAACAGCAGGCGGGAATGGCCCTCGCGAGAGAAATTTGAGATCTCAAAAAGCGTACACAGTGGCCTCTGGTGGATTCGCGAAAACAAAATAACACAGTTAGCTCGACATGTACGTCAGTAGACTTGATGCAGAGAGGAGTTGACCACAACAATGGGGTTCGATTTTGCCGAAGAATGGTTCTAGAAAGCGGGTAAGACAAAAACAGAAGCAAAAAAATAAAATAAACAAGTAAATAACAGGGAGAATGTGGTAAAATTTGAAAATGTGGCAAAAATCAGGCGAGGGCTTTACTTTTTCTGAATTGCTTTTTAAAACTGGGTGGGCGGGTCAATCGCGGCTTTTTAAACACTATTGGTTGGGTTTAGGGAAGGAGGAGGGTGGGTCAGTCGATTAGTCAGTCAGTCAGTCGACAGAGGCCTATGGTGGATTTACGCGAGAACAGCAGGCGCAAATGGTCCTCGTGAGAAAAATTTGAGATCTGAAAAAAAAGCATACACAGCGGCCTTTATTGGATTCGCGAAAACAAAAACTGCAAAAAAACGTACTTTCTGGGACGTATTTGCCGCTCTCCAGAAATGTATATAGGGGTACATAATCAGAATCATGCCTGGGTTGTTTACTTGCATATTATAAATAAGCAAGTGCAAAGGCATACGTAGGGCATTAGGAAATCTGTTTTTTTTATATATATATTGCATTTAAACTTTTTGCCAGGTTCTAGTCCACTTTACTTAATTGATATATTTTTGATTTGTTCTCCCAAATTTGCCAAATTACATGACATTCCAAGTTAGACAGTACATTTAATTTTTTGACTCTGTCCAGTGGGTCTCTCCACATTTTATGCACTGCAGAAATCTAGGTTGGTAGATTTAAAAGAGATTGGCCTTTTGGCTTCTTCACAATTTTTTGTAATTAAAAGAATGAATAACATATTTTCAATGTGTTTTTTTAAACCGTTTAACGTGCTGTTTTTCTTCTCTGACTTCTATCAATATTAGCTCTACATGATTGGTAATGGAAATCCACAGGGATTAAGGGTTCTCTAACCGACCGAAGTGGGTTCCTCCAAAAAAAATGTTCCTAATGTCATTTATCTAAGAGCTTAAGATGGGATAATCAATGCTGGGTCATGGCGACTGGGAATTGAATGGTTAACGTAGCCCTTTCACAAAGGATATGTCTCTTGGGAAGTCTTGGATTATGTCGCCGTCTGTGCTATTGGTGAACATGCTGTTGGGCTGAAGAAGAAAGGCCTGACTTTAAAATCTTTTGATCACCAGTCTGCTTTATCTTTTGTATATGTTAATTGGGATCCATTTGATGAGTGGTTTCTGTTTAGGCTAACACACAAATGATGACCAAACTGTACACTATATCTGTGGTCACACATGTGCATGGTAGTGTTTTATAAGGAGCATCTTTATGTCTTGTGATTACCATACAGAACTGCGCAAGAAATGTGGATTTGTTGTAGATTCTGTATGGTTTTGATGAATATCACAAGAGGAGATTGACTGGAATCTAGTGCACTGTGACCTGCCGTATGGTTTCTAGATTGAACATTTAGGGAAAATGCCCCAAATTGGTTCTCTTTGGAAAAGAAACAAACAAAACAAAAAAGAAAAGAAAAAGAAAAAACTGGGGAGCTGTTTTGTGCTCCCAAGAGTAAGTTCCCATTCCTTTTGTATTGCACAGTCCTGCAACCCAATGCCAGGCAAATCAATTTGATCCAAAAAAAAATCTATATTTATTTTACAGTTTGTGCAAAACTCAAAGTGAAGCCAGTTTGACATGTAGTCTTTGCATTTTCCCTCTCTCTCGTGTATTGCATCTATTAGTGCATTTTGCTAACCTCTGCCTCCCGTGACCAGATATGCATTGCAACCCCCATCCTTTCTTTCATTTCAGTGCTTTGCCTCTTGTCCTGCCCGCTCTGAAGTTTTGGACGAATAAGTGCATCCCTCCTTACCTGCTCTTGCCCTTAGTATGCCCTTAGCACCCAATATCCCCTGCCACACACTTCAACGCACAAAGTGTTGGCAATTGTAAAGTAGAATAAGTGAGCCATGCTGCTTATGTTTTTTTTTCTGTTGTTGGATCCGCAAAGAAAAAAAAAAAAAGCTAACATCTTGGTGTTAGAATATCATGTTATTAATCCTGATCTTTTTTTCATTAGACCCACAAGGCTCCAAATCGGATGGTACTCACAAGAAAGGTACTTTCTTTTTATTTATCCAGGATTATACAAGGGTATTGACTCAATGCAAGCTGGGCAATATCTAGTCTAAGAAAGGGCTAAATGATACATTGAGTCATTGAGTGTGTTTTGTTAATGGTTGACAGTAATATAATTACAGCAATTCTTTTATTTTTTGTGGGAAATGGCATGCTAACTGAGTCCGTTTACATAGACAATCTTATACTGATTATTCTTGTTAAGCAAACAGTGCATGTGTGGTCATTTTTCAGGGCTTAAAAGGTCATAAACGGCTTGAACATAAACTGATCGACTTAGTTTTTGCAAAGTTTTTCGATCATGTAAACACCTTGACCTACGTTCTGTCAGGTTATTGAATACATGTGGTATGTATCAGGAAAGCATTCTTACTGCAGGTTAGGGCTTGGCGATATGGTAGCAAAGAGAACATTTGACTACTTCAAGATTTCAGTTGATTTATTTAATGGTTTGTAAATCTTTTAACTTGTCAATTTGGGATGTGTTCACACTTGGCGTTCAATTCTCTTTGTTTGTTTGGTCTGGACTGAGACATAAAATGTATTCTTAGCATTCACAATGTGCTTTTAAAGGTTGAACCTGTAGACCTTTTTCTTCGTTGCTGCATGGAGGGCACCATAGTGACCAGCGCCTTCCGGTAGGGTGCTTAACTTCCATTAATAATTGTCATCAGCCAGAGCAACGTTTCTCAACTGGGTGTCAATACTGTTTTCAGTGGCTTACAGTGTTTTTGTGATGCAAAATTTTAATTTTGAAAGAAAGATGTGTGTTAAAGCTGTTATGCTTCTGTTAGATGCAGTTCAAGTGCGAGAGAAAAACGCTCTCCTAATTCAGTGTCTGCCGTCAAATCAGATGCTGAAATATAGCGTCAGTGTTCCCGACCTGTCAGCTGTTATACTCCGCAGCTCTTCAATACACACACACAGACACACAAAAACAATACCTCACTGCATTATAAAGAGCAAACCATATTACTGGCATAAAACTAGCAGGTATGGAAGCCATGCAATTTTCGAAAATTACCAATAAAAATATGTTACTGATACTGTTCTGGCCGATTTGCATGTTGATTCTAATCAGGAGCAGTTATGTTGCTTTTAGATATGGCCCGTTTCCACTGAGCGGTACAGAACGGTACGGTTCGATACGATACGCTTTTATGGCCGTTTCCACTGTCAAAGGGTACTTAAAAGCGAACAGTATTGTACCACTTTTTGGTTACCCTTTGCAAAGAGTACCTAGCACGAAAAAAGGGTAGCAAAAGGCAGAGCTAGAAACGCAGCTGAAAGCTATTGGTTTACAGAGATACATCACTCGTAGAAGCAGGAGAATAAAAACAAAGGAACCGCTATTTTTAAAAACACAGCCGAGACATTACACCGTAATATATACTGTCGCAGGTGAGAGATCACACGGACACAGAGAGGCAATGAAAATCCCCGTAGGGGTGTTTATTTAGGGAGTGGAGCAAGGAAAAGGCGCGTGGGGATGTGCAGGGCGATGAGTTCTGTGTCCAAAGGGGTCCGGTGAGCTTGTGCAGTGAAGTGCCGGTCAGGGTGCCCAGTGGAAGAGGGAGAAGTCAGCGTTGAGCCTGCTGTCATCCTAGTATTGCTCTCCCGACGCTGTCGTCGGCGTTGTTTAAATAGCCCTCTTCCAATGGGCCGCAGCTGTCCCTGATCAGCACGTGATGGGTCGTGATTACGGTGAGGGAGACGTTTCCATGGCGACGCTGAAGCCACACTGGCAGGTCTGCCACAATACATATAATAACGAGCCATGGTCGACCCGAGCTCAAACAAACCTTGTAGTCGTCTTGATGAACAGCCACAAAGCCAAGAAGAACAAAATCTGCTGTGTCCTGTTGTTGTTTTACGAGCCCGTCTAAAAGTGCGAGTGGTTTCACTTTCTCCAGAGAGCTTGTCGCACATCTATATTTGAAATAACGAACTTCTTGAACTCATATTAATAACAAGCGCGTGATCAGTGAATCGCTTTTGATATCCGATCCTTTTAGAAACGGACAAACGCGAGAGTGAAGCGCGAAAAAATACAGGAGAAGCCAGAAAAAAACAGAGCAGCAAATGATGCTTTCTGCAACATAAAACATGAACAAGCTGCCATGTTTATCTATTATCATCGCCTTTTGGACTATTATGAACTCGAAATGATGGAATTACTTTCTAACAAGAGGCTACATGTGCTGCTGAAGATTACAGACACAGATGAGAGGTTTGCACTGACTGTGGGCTATATTTCGTGTTGTTTTTGAACCCAAATAAGGACTAAATGTATGCTGTGTGTAGTTTTTCTGTAATTGATAGCATATCAGTGACTGTAAGGGGCTGTACGTGTTCATATATGTTGCATTTATTTATATATTTCATATAATTGCAGATGTTACAGTAGGCTATTTCGCACATTGATCTGCAGTTATAATCAAATTATGTTCATAGTAAGGTTAGTGATGAACATTTATACACAAGTATTTATGTTTAAAGGATCTGTTTTGTGAGAAGTGCTTCTCATAATATAGGTGAACAACCCGTGCGGCTTTACTGTGACATTTCCTCGAGTAAAAATGACGTCGTCTGGAAATTTCTGTCGAACACCACGCCCACCAAATGGGTACCCTTTTGGCAGTAGAAACGCAAGCCTGATTAAAGGTGACCCGTACTCTACCGTACTGTATCTCTTAGTGGAAATAGGCCATTAGTTTGTATTGTGTGGTGTTAACCACAGTATGTTTTCTTTTGTCATTTTAAAATTGTATTTTTACTTTGTGCCACTCTTTTAATCAATCTGTCAGTGGGAGAGTACAGGCTATGTGTGTGTGTCAAACATTTTGGAGAATTACATTTGTTTGAGTTGGTTATATATTTGAAAGAAAGAGAAAATGTTGATTTTTAGCAATGACGACTTAATTTAAACGGCACTAGATGCCGTCTGACAACGAGGGAAAAATGCCTCGCATTTTTTTAAATAATCAGTCTAGGAGGTGGTGCTGATCGACAGCAGTTTTAGTTCAAGATGTTAATAACAAGTAAAATAGATTAAAACTGTCGTTTCAAAGCTGCTTGAATGTGACTCTTTATACGCATCAGCTGTGGACCGGAAGTTCTTAGCATTCTCCTTGTGCATACACGCAAAGCGTAATGGGTAATTTTGTGTTCTAAGAAAAAGGTCTATAGATACCAAAAAGGCTTTAATGAAATATTTTGCTGCAGAACCTCCTGAACTTTCAAAACAATGCTGTGCGCTAAGATAAACACTTTTGTTGTATGTGTGTACGTGTATTGTTGTTTTATCTGTTGAGAACTCAAAGCCTAAAATGTGTAAAGCTTTCACAGCAGCAGGAATTCCTCTGTTGCATGCACAAAGATCTGCTGCAAGCAACTTGTTTCTGACTCCTGTATTGAATTGTAATGGGCAGCGTTGTGTCTGACGAGGAATTTTGCTCGGTTTATGGTCATGTTTTGGCATGGTGCTCTATTTTTTGGTGCATTTAGACATCTTCGATGTGTGTTGTGTTTTAAGGCAAACGCTTATGACTGATTTTTATTGATTATTTAAATAATATAATTCATTTTATAAAAAAAAAATAAATAAGGTGGCTCAGTAATTACTGTCGCCTCACAGCATGTAGGTCGCTGGTTCAAGCCCCGGCTGGGCCAATTAATATCTCTGTGTGGAGTTTGCATGTTCTCCCCGTGTTGGCGTGGGTTTCCTCCCGGTGCTCCGGTTTGGAGTCCAAGGACATGCGCTATAGGTGAATTAAATAAACTAAATTGGCCGTAGAGTATGTGTGTGAATGCAAGAGTGTATGGATGTTTTCCAGTACTGGGTTGCAGCTGGAAGGGCATCCGCTGTGTAAAACATATGCTGGATAAGTTGGCGGTTCATTCCGCTGTGGCGACACCTGAAAAAGCTGAAGGAAAATGAATGAATGAAAATCTACATTCCACTTAAAGAGGTTCACTCAAAACTGAAACATTTTCATAATTTACACCCTTCACTTTTTTCTTTTGTTAAGCACAAAGGACGATATTGTGAAGAAAGCTGAAAACCTGTAACCATTAACTTCCGCAGTATTTGTTTTTACTACTATGGAAGTCAATGGTTACAGGTTTTCGGCTGTATTCAAATATCTTCTTTTGTGTTCAACAGAAGAAAGAAGCTCAAATGGTTTGGAACCACTTGAGGCTGAGTACATATACAATTTCATTTTTGGTTGAGCTATTCCTTTAAGATCATTTTAACATAGAACTTTGAAATTAAGTAGTGTGCCATGAAAAAGTACAAATGTAAACAAGCATTTGACAAAATGTAAAACTAAAAGAGTAAAACAAAAAACCTTTAATAATGAGGTATATGTACACAGACTTTTAATTTCAGTCAGCCAGCCCCCGGGCTTCCGGTTAATTGTCATCCCATACAAAATCGCTGCGTTTAAGATCTGATTTCTTTAAAAAACAGCGATCATCACTGCCTGGCTGAGATACGATAGACCAAACAAGAAACGATGCATTAAGTTATATTTTTCCACGCCATGTCTTTAAAATAAGGAAATGAATTTTACACCAGTGCAGTCTTTCGTCTCTTTTTTCACTTTAACAACCAAATGGATGCTTAAGTCTATTTAACTGATTATATTTGAATTACATTATAACATCGATGCTGTTAAAAGAACCATATGAAATTAAAAAAAGGTCACATAAAGCTTTCACCGGAAGTTAATTATTGTCTGAAAAACACTAGCTGTGCATATACCTCATTAAACTTAAAAAAAAATAACAATAGAGCAACCATGTATTTCTGACTGGATGTCAACATTATCAATGAATTGCGGCAACTCTATTGTGTTTACATGAATTGGTTGAGATTTTTTTCTTTAGTAATCTTAATTTTGATGCATGTTTGGTGTGGCACCAGGTTTGGTAGCTGGCAGTGTTCACATTTTTTCAATTGAACCACACTAACCGTTTTTTTTTTTTTTTTTTTTAATCAAACCAAAACTGAAAAGTGTGAACATGCCTTTAAAAATCTCTTTATTATACATCTGGTTACAGAAAAGTTATTCAAAGTGCAGAACACATGAAGTGGTCAACATTACAGTATATAAACAAAAAAATATTATTATTAATAAGGTTATAATAATTATATTCGCAATAAAGACACAAAATATGATGGCAAATGCTGCACGCACTTAAACATGTCATATTTGTTTAGGGAAAATATCAAATAGAAAAGTAACAAATAAAAACAAGGATTAAAAACATTCAGTTTTACAGACAAGACTATTTAATTTCAAAGTCACTTTTCCATTCACTTTGACAAATGATAAGCAATAAGTTAAGCTCATTCATTTTCAGTGGAGAGTAGTTTTTGTGAAGTTCTAGATCCTATATGCTGAAATTTCAGATCCCATTTGAGCTTCAGATTTATTAAATTATTTGCAGCTAGACTGTACCTGACCTGATGTGATGCATTCTAATCAAATTGAGGTTAGATTTGCCAAAATATTTAATTATTTAAATACACCTTCTGTAAAATTGTAGTTATAAATAATTCCGGCTGAAATGTATATGTTTAATAATTGAATCACTGTTGACACAAGAGTAATATGTTTTTCTTTTAGACAAATTGGGCTAATTTGCTTTGTGTGGAATACTCAAACATTCATTATATTTATTCAAATATAATTCAAATATAATATCACAACCATTTAGAATGTTTCCATCTTGTAGGCAGTAGATAGAATAATATGAGAATGTCAGAATGGTGACTTGAAAGTATAACAGCAGTAGACTATTACTAAATTGATTAAAAAAAAAAAACTGACCATTTACTCATATTAAATGGTTTTAACCTTTTATGATTTTTATTCTGTTGAACACAAAACAAGTAATACTGAAAAATGTTCTGACATCAATGAAATGCATTGACATCCTAAGTAGGAACACAAATGTCAGTCAGTGACTCAGTCGGTGACATACTTCAGTATATCTTCCTTTGTGTTCGACAGAAGAGAGAAACTCAAATAGATTTGGAACAAGTGGAGGATGAGTTAATGTTATTTTTGGGTGAACTACCCTTTAACAGTAAATGTTCAGGCAAACATGAAATGTCAGACGTACAGTACTTGTTCTTTCTAGTGCTGCACTGCTTTTTCATTGCATTTTTATATATAAAGATTCTCAACAGAACTGTTTGAACATCATGTTTAAACCCAGTGTGTTCTGCAGCATCTAATGCCCTAACCCAACATAAAAAAAACCCATTAAACTCTAAAAGTTAAATGTGCATAACCTCATAACTTTTTCACAACAATTACAAATTTGAATTGTGCATTTGAAACCCCAGATTTAAAAATAATATCTATGTGAATAACTGCTAAGGACTACATGCATAAAAGTAACATCATAACGTTAGAGGCTAGTCAGGTGCATGGCCATACAGTCTAATAAATTATTTATCTCAACAGTTATCATTGGCACATTGTCACAATGTCTAATTATGCTTATAATTTAGCTAAAAGCTATGATTCTTCAATTAAAAATAATAAAATTGTGGCAAGACATCACATTTAAATTATTAGATAAGATTAGACAAGCACCACAGCCCTACTGCAGATTTAAAGGGATAGTTCACCCAAGATGAAACATTAATCACCATTTACTCTGCCTTTAGAGGTTCCAAGCCTGTATGAATTTCTTTCTTCCATTCTCCAATATATTAAGTGTAAGGAAAAAAAAATCTTATGAATGTCAGTCAGTTTCTAACATTTTTCAAAATATTTATGTCTGTGATGAACTCAAACAGGTTTGGAACAAGTAAAGGATGAGTATATGATGACAGAATTTTACATTTCTTAAATTATTCTTTTAAATTCATGTATACAGTAAGAGTAGCATTAACAGAAAATATATCACATAACACGAATCAAAACCTATTTAAAAAAAATATTCTCATCTTGTTCAGTAAAAGTAAATATGGTAAAATACTGCACGTATGATATAAAAACAGGATATTTACGTTTTCCACTGTCCCATTGGAATATTCTCTTTTTATACTTTATTTATAATCACAACTCGCATACAGACCACAGATGATTTTTTTCACATTACTACAGTATAGGGAAATAATAATTTTTAGTAAGTACAGTTTACCTGTTATCTCGGGTTACTCATTTGCATGTAACAACAGCTTATTTGGATTAGTTTTGGTTAGGCTGATTTCTAATCTGCCAATCACATAGCAGCAACTCAATGCATTTAGGCATGTAGACATGGTCAAGATAATCTACAGCAGTTCAAACCGAGCATCAGAATGAAGAAGAAAGGTGATTTAAGTGACTTTGAATGTGGCATGGTTGTTGGTGCCAGACGAGCTAGTCTGAGTATTTCAGAAACTGCTGATCTACTAGGATTTTCACACACAACCATCTTTAGGGTTTACAGAGAATGGTCCAAAAAGTTCTGTGGGTGCAAATGCCTTGTTGATGGCAGAGGTTAGAGGAGTATGGCCAGGCTGGTTCAAGCTGATAGAAAGGCAACAGTAACTCAAATAACCAGTCGTTACAACCGAGGTATGCAGAAAAGCATCTCTGAACGCACAATATGTCGAACCTTGAGGTGGATGGGCTACACCAGAAGAAGACCACACCGGGTGGCACTCCTGTCAGCTAAGAACAGAAAACTGTGGCTACAATTTGCACAGGCTCACTAAAATTGGACAATAAAACATTGGAAAAACCTTGCCTGGTCTGATGAGTCTTGATTTCTGGATTTCAGATAGCAGGGTCAGCATTTGGCATCAATTACATGAAAGCTTAGATCCATCCTGCCTTGTATCAATGATTCAGGCAGGTGGTTGTAGTGTAATGGTGTGGGGGATATTTTCTTGGCACACTTTGTACCAATGGAGCCACACCACACCACAGCCTACCTGAGTATTGTTGCTGACCATGTCCATGCCTTTATGACCACAGTGTACCCATCTTGTCATAAAGTGAGTATCATCTCAGACTGGTTTCTTATACATGACAATGAATTCACTGTACTCAAATGGCCTCCACAGTCACCAGTTCTCAATCCAATAGAGCACCTTTGGGATGTGGTGGAACGGGTGATTCGCATCATGAGTGTGCAGCCGACAAATCTGCAGCAACTGCGTGATGCTATCATGTCAATATGGATCTCTGAGGAATATTTCCAGTACCTTGTTGAATCTATGCCACAAAAGATTAAGGCAGTTCTGAGGGCAAAGGTGGGTCCAACCCGGTACTAGTAAGGTGTACCTAATAAAGTGGCCAGTAAGTGTATATCGCCCATACAGTACATAAAAACCGATTCTATCCACATTTTAGCTGATTGTGCAACATCTCTATCCCTATTGGAGGAGTCAGTGTCAGTATGAATAAAAAATACCATAGGATTTACTATAAATTACTTTAGTTTATTTTTATGTGGGTGTCTGACAACTGCAAATAGATCTGGTAGCAGATTTGCAGCCTCTGTTACTTTTTTACCTTGCACTTTTTTGTTAACAATTATTATTATTTATTTAGCATATGTGTTTTCTTATTCTGAATCCAATGCCTAATGATTAAATTGTTCAAATGACTAAAATTAAAATAAATATTCTTAAGAATAACATATTATGTGTTCTTTGGAAGAGTCCACTTGCATTCTGATGCTATTATATCGTATTACTGGCATTATATAATGGGTGGCAAAATGGTCTTAAAATGACAATAATATAATTTATTGCGATATATTTTGGTGCAATACATCCGACAACAAAAAATAGATATCATGAGAGGCCTAGTTTTGGTATTGTTTTCCATGTAAACGTGCTCACGGATGCCACCAAACAACACATTCACATGGTCAAAATGGTATTAGTTTATCTGTGATGCTATAATTGTATATCATCGCTTGACCTTCATTTGCTGGTTGGAGGATCAGAGTAATTGGGCTTCAGGCAGGACATTTGCAAAATAGCGTATGTTTATTTATTAATTACAGTAGCTTCCTTTTTTTTCTTCTCTGGCTGTGAAAAAAATGACAAGTTATTTAATTCTGTGTCGCCTCCAGTTGTTGGTTTAGCGTTGAACTCTGTGACGGCCACTATTTAGCACCAATGTATTCCTCAGAAGAGCTTTATATAGCCAGGCACGGTTTTTATCTGTGCACCATTGATTTTTCCTCTGATCTTGGCTTAAATAATAATTAAATTGGGAGAACAAATGAATTTCTCCACCTGACTGAAGTGAAAGAGAGAATAAAAAACCCCCGATTGACACACTGTCTAATTTGAACAAATTCTGTTCCTTCAGATAACAAGCCATGGTTCCAGATATTGCGTTTAAATAATATCATATTTGATTCTGATGCATGTAATATTGTTTTTGTGAGCATTGAGGCAGTAGAGATGCATTTGCAGTCCTGTGGGCCACTTGGTTGCTGGTAGATTCTTATTAGAGGCCTGTTATTTAGCTTTATTAAAGGCATTAAATACGCAGCTCACTCTCTTTATGTAGACTAATGTGAAGCTTTCTGGATGTTTGTCACGGCTCCAGTGTTCTCAAATGAATGATCATAGGAGGAGTATCCACAAATCACATTAGTCTATTATTCTGCATTTATCACACAATGTTTAATCATCATTTATCCCAGCTGAGATTACTGCTAGCTATTGGTGCACTGTAAAATATGTCTGTGCTATGTTCAATGTGTGTTATGTGCATATATTAGCAGTGTGTTAAAAACCGTGCTACTAATGTTAGTCATTAGTCTTGTTCTTTTTTAGTTTTTCACGCCTTGGCACCTTAAATGTAATTAGTCATGAGCGGGTAAAGGTTTCTGCCTGAAGAAGCAGGTTTTAGATGTATTTGAATTTGATTTTTATTTTGTTGGGGATGCAATGCTTCTGATTGGATAGATAGACTGAGGGATATTCAATGAGCTTTTTCTTGCACACAGTCATTTATACATACATTATACAGCTTAATGTAGAGTCAGATCGTCAGTTAGGAGGTCGCAGGAAAATATGACCTGAGTAACATTTAGCTTTACTTTTTAGTTTAATTTCTTTTTTAATTATTATTATGTCATAATAGATAGGGCTCCAGTTGGAAGAGGTATTTTAGTACATGCTATTTTAGCTCATAATTTGAAGTAGTTAACCTACAGTCACACTTTTTTTGGAAAAAATCTACAGGATATAACATTTAAAATACGGTCCCATAATTATGACAATAGCAGATATAAACTAACTATGAGCAATTAATCTGCTGCAAAAAGTAACATCATCTACGATGACTAAATACTTTTTTCAGGTTACCTAATGTTAATAAATGAAGCTTCATACAGTATATTTTGGAAAGCAGTAATTAAAGTTTAATTAGTTTATTTGTGTTTGATTATCACTTCTGTGTCCAACAGATATGTAGCATTTTTACAATTACAGATTATAGAAGCGCTTGTTAATGGAAAAGGAAGACATTTAGAAAGCAACTAAATTTTTTTTTAGCATTTAAACAGATTTGTAGCCAAAAAATATATATTTTTGCTACAGGAAAGAGGACATAAAATGGCTGATGACTGAATCATGATTCAGTAAAAGATTATAAAGATTATTTTATTAGACAATAAAATGAACTAAACAAACCAATTAAAACATGTTTGTTTTTGTGTCCTGTCATTTTAATGTTTGGTGATTACCACTTACTGTAAAAAGTGAGTAAAACTGTTGCGATAAAAGTGATATGTTGACTTTATTATTAGCTGTTAAGTTGACTTAACTTATTTTTATTTTTTATTTTTGGAATTATGCACAGTCCATTTACTTAATAAAATGTAAGTTTTACACCCAGTGGTTGAACTAGGTATGCCAGATTAAAGCAACGGCAACGGTAAAAGCAACGGAAGGAATATTTTCTGTATTAAAGGGAGCTTTTGTTCTAACCAACACCTCGAATTGATATGTTAGAAACGGCTTCTGTTTCTTGCAACTGAACAACAGAAAACTGACAACAATCACCTCAGGTACACCTCATGTGCTTTATTCAGCGTTAAAAGCTAATAATGTGAGTTTGAATGCCATTTTACATGAAATGTATTGCTGTATTATATCCTGCTGAAAGCAGCAGCAGATGGTTCACCTCAGATCTTGAAAAATTAAATAAACCGTTTGAAATTGAGTTTTAGAATTGTGACAGGCCAACACATATCAGTGATTCAGCATCTACATTTAATAATGTTAAAGGTTTAATATGTATTAATTAGGTTGTAAACCTTACCATTTTGTTGGAGTGCAGTAAGTGCACATATATTCTGTGCTTATGAATGGCTGTATTTAAATTTCTGTCCTATTTCATCTGGTGCAAGCAACCAAATTGCTTATCACTGCAAATCTCGTCAGGTAGCGTGTTGTTAGGACACGTTATTACAATGTAACCTGCTCACCTAATGTTTACTTCTGTAATATTTATATTATTTGCTAATTAATAACCACCACATGTGGAACTCTGAATCTGCGTCTCATTTCGGAGTTTGCTACTGTCCACCAGAGGTCACATTTCGGTCACGGGCGCATGCTTTGAGAGCCTTCATGACTGAATGAATCACACCAAGGCAGGTGCTGAAATGTAATTGACCAAACTGGCATTGGGTGGGTCAAATGACCAAAACAAAGACAGACGTTCCGGGACGTAACACACTTTTTCAAAGCAGAATATCTGACTTCAGCATTGTTATTCAGATAAACAAGAATGTTCACTTAGCATGTTTCTTAAATATCTGCAAACAAATTGTGGTATTGTTATGCTTTAGTAGAGTCAAAAACTTACATACAGCACCTTTAATCACTTTTTTTAAAACTTTTTTTTTTCCACCTAATCGCTCTCTACAGTGCTTAACATTTCTTTATATACAAATATTTTCATTGTTTTCTCAGTTTGATATTAGTGGTTTAAAAAAGCATGACAACACTTTCAATTTGATGAGTCTACAGCTCTACTTTTGATCGATTTTTCCAAAATTTGTAAAATTTTGTGACACTTCTTAATACAGCTAATTCCATTTGTATAATTAAATTTTATTTTTCTGTCCTCATTTTATGCATCAATGAAATCATAGGGCTCTAGATAAATACAATTTCTGACAACTATACAGTTTAAATACATACTTTTAATAGGAAAAATATGATTATTTTGAAAATTGCTGAATTGTTTTTACTTTAAGTTAGTAGCATTAACACTTTTACCTGTTATTTACCCAACACTGATAGCATTATATATCTGAAACATCTAAATAACTCTAATAGCATTTCATTGCAATGAACAATGAAATCTAGACATTCAAGAGCTTCAATCCCATCCCGACAGTCAGTGTAGTAGAGATTCATCATATCAGTCTAATTTCCTTCTTATCTCTAATCTCATTATTTCATACGCCAGGCTGCAGCGTATAATGAAACAATTGACAGACTCTCTGGTATCATTAAAACCATCAGTTAGCCTCAGCGTGAATCAATTTTGCTGCAATATTGACCATTTTATCTCAGAACTCGCCCGGCCGAAGCTACCCAGGTAATCCAGTGTAATCAAACTGTTGTCGACTCATTCTCTATTCGGGACTCAGTGCCACAGCCCTCCTATTGATTTATGTGTCTCTCTAGCCTCCCTCCTCCAAGGCTGTCATGTTTCCCCTATCAGTGATTCTAGCCTCAGGGGCAGGAAGAGATCCTGGTAATTTAGCAGTGTGTCATTACTTATAGGCATGTGACAATGCTAACTCAGACAGTCTCTCTGAAAGCGGCTGTCACTGCGCGGGCATCTCTACCCGTCTGAGCCATCGCTGTCCGACTCTTATGAATTTTAATACAATCCCCTTAATGGTTAGGGTCGCCTCCAGCTGAACCCAACCTGGAGTGATGGATGGCTGGGACTGCTGCTCAATCTGGATTTGGTTTTGTTGGAGTGGGTTGTTTTAAGTAGAAAAACACGTGGAATGTGTAATGGTGTTTCAGGCAGGGATGTGTGTCAATGTTCTTTGTGTTTAGTAACCTGGTTGGGTATTTTTTTTGTGGAGGCTTCAATGTATTTTTGTTTATTTTTGCCAACACATTCAGGAACTGTTTTTATCTTTATATTCTAAATAGTATTTTATTTTCTATTATTCTTGACTAGATTCTATTTTTGATGTATTATAGTGTACACTACCTGACAAAAATCATGTCGCCTATCCAAGTTTTATGAACAACAAATAATAACTTGACTTCTAGTTGATCATTTTGTATCAGAAGTGAAAGGCAAAGGCCTCTAGATAATTTTACCAAAATAAAATATGATCATGCCTTGATTTTTTAATAAGTATTAATAAAGTCATCTGGAATGGCAAAGAAAGCGTTCTTGCAGGACTCCCAGAGTTCATCAAGATTCTTTGAATTCATTTTCAATGCCTCCCCCTCCATCTTACCCCAGACATGCTCAATAATGTTCATGTATGGTGACTGGGCTGGCCAATCCTGGAGCACCTTGACCTTCTTTGTTTTCAGGAACTTGGATATGGAGGCTGAAGTAAAATAGTCCAAAACTAGATTAGTCGTCAAATAGACAGATTAGACAAACTATATATGTGTAGTCATTCATTTCTATTTATTTGATGACTAGTCTAGTTTTGCCCTATTCTTAGATATCTATTAGATTTTCACTGACAGCCCAAATGTAGCCTTGTTTTAGCCAAGACGACTATGTTTAGATGTCTATTAGACATCTTTAAAAAAAAAAAAAAAATGCTTGCTGGGTAATCAGTTTTCAATGGTAGTATTTTTAGCTCTTTATGTTTTTTTTTTTGTAGTATTTTGGCATTCAAAATCATATTCCTATTTTAAATATGCATTATTTATAGTATTTAATACAGTATTCTATCATTTTTATTATATTTCTTTTTTTCTCACCACTTCAAACAGTAAAATCTCAGCAGTAATGAATTTTGGATTATGTAGCCGCTTGATTTATTTGTGTTTTCCCGTTTCACTCTTCTAAAAGATGCTCGGCTCCTTTATAATAACTTGATTTCTAGTTAATCATTTGGTATCAGAAGTGGCTCATATGAAAGGCAAAAGCCTCTAGATTATTTAACCAAAATAAAATATGATCATGTCTTGATTTTTAATAATTATTAATAAAGTCATCTGGAATGGCAAAGAAAGCGTCTTTGCAGGACTCCCAGAGTTCATCAAGATTATTTGGATTCATTTTCAGTGCCTCCTCCTTCATCTTACCCTATACATGCTCAATAATGTTCATGTCTGGTGACTGGACTTGCCAATCCTGGAGCACCTTGACCTTCATTGTTTTCAGGAACTTGGATATGGAGGCTGAAGTAAAATAGTCCAAAACTAGACTAGTCGTCAAATAGACAGATTAGACAAACTACTGTATATATGTGTAGTCATTCATTTCTATTTATTTGACGACTAGTCTAGTTTTGGCCTATTCTTAGACATCTATTAGATTTTCACTGACAGGCCAAATTTAGCCTTGTTTTAGCCAAGACGACTATGTTTAGATGTCTATTAGACATCTTTTAAAAACAATAAATGCTTGCTGGGTAATCAGTTTTCAATTGTAGTATTTTTAGCTGTTTATATTTTCTCCTTTTTTTTGTAGTATTTTGGCATTCAAAATCTCATTCTTATTTTAAATATGCATTATTTATAGTATTTAATACAGTATTCTGTAATTTTTATTATATATTTTTTTTCTCACCACATCAAACAGTAAAATCTCAGCTGTAATGGATTTTGGATTATGTAGCTGCTTGATTTATTTGTGTTTTCCAGTTTCACTCTTCCGAAAGATGCTCAGCTCCTTTACTGGAGCTTAACAGCTTTTTTTTATCAGTGTAACTAGAGCAGCGCAAATTGAAAATTGCCCCATGCCAATAGATTTCCTCAGCATCAGCCCATATGTCAGTGCACGAGGAGTAAGAGGAAGCCCTTGACATTTGCCCCAGTGTTGATTCAGTGAGGTGTGATGAAAGCAGTGGCGCTAACACAGAAAACCTGGTAGGGCACTTTGCTGTCCCTTTGTCACCAGCGTATCTCGGTCCAGCTGAAAACTGCCTTGCCAAGACCTACAGCCGAAGCCATATAAATATTTAATGTCTCGGTGCCATTGTATTTCTGCTGAGAGCAGCTCGATTTTTAACATGAGCAATATCATTAAGCTTTCTTTATTTATATCAGACACTTTCATTTGTGGTGGTCCAGTTACCTGGGAGGCATCTTAAGTGCTCGTTGTTTGCAATAAATCTGTTTTTGCTCCCGCATTGAGAGTGTCCTCTGGGTACAACATCTCGTGCGCCATTTTCACACCAACTGACCGGTGTAAAACAGACTAATGGCTTTTGAGGACATATCACTCTCCGGTTGCTGCTGGGTAAGGAGATGGACTCTAGTATTGATCAGTTTAGACTTGGACCTTTGTTAATGAGAGACTGTAAACTGCTAACTGTAAAGACGAGATGTGGTTGTTGGTTTATGAAAGAGTAATTGGTCTCTCAGCTCACTGGCAAACGTGTAATTTATGGGTTTTCTAAGGAGGTTATACTTACCCGAGGGACATTTGATTAACGATTGTTCAGTTTATGCATGAAATTAATCACAATAATGACTCTCTGAATGTCTAGATTTTTCTTCGTAAATACGTAATTGCACAACGTCAATAGTGTAGCGGATAAACGCTCTGCACTCACTTTCTCTGATGAGCTTGTTTCTAGGAAAGACAAGACTGATCTTTGCGACTCGCGTGTCCTGTTTGTGTCGGGGTAATAAAGAGAAGCGCAGTGAAACGTGTGAGGCTTCCAAACTACCGTCACCTCTATGAGACGAGGGTGGAGGCACGGCTCAGAAATTAAGGTCTGATTCACTGGGAAAGACAGCTGAGAAGCAAGTATAAATAACCTGAACGTCCCTTCACTGGCGGTTGCTTCCCTTTGCAGTGAGTTGCTCTTAGGAGAGCAGGGCGCAGATTGTTTGGCAAAAACATGGCAAAGCAAATCATTCTTGGCGATGACTCACCCTTTCCTGACAGTTAATGAGCTCTGTCTTTCTCTCTCTCCTCTCCTTATTGGAGGCTGGGCTCACAAATGAACTGCAGTGGGGGTGAGGACATTAGATTTCCTCTGCGCTGCGTCACATACGGCAAGGAAAGCCAAGAACAGACAAATGATTACAGCCGGTATAATACCCAGTGGAAGAAATAAGCCAAGAGCAAGAAACTGTGGGGCCTGACACTGTATAGAGACTCCAATAGGAACTGCCCGATAATGTGCTACAATTTGAGTCAGTTCCAAACTAAGTGCAAGCCGCCTATGAAGGAAAAGGGTGGTTGAAAAGGTAGGCAACTGAATTATGTTATCCAGTAGGTGAAAAGCAGCATGTGTAAAAGTAGTATGTCTGGATGTTTTAGAAGTATTGATAAAACAGTGGGCAGAAAGTACACAGGTGAGTTTTTGAAGTGTGTATCAACTGGGCCAACAGGAGCTGTGCAGTAGGTCACATGGCAGTGAATTACATCTCATTGACCACTTTATGCTCATTAACACACATTTACTTTAATTCAAAAGAATGCAATTTCAGATGCAGACATTTAATGATAATGCACTGAAGCAAGAAAGAAAAAAAACATTCAAAATGGTGGACATTTTGGACTGTGTTGATTTATAAACAATGTTCTCTTCATGTTGCTCATTCAGTATAAAAAAGTATGCATAAAATGTCAGAATTGTAAGAAGTTGTATTTTAATTCAACTAATTTTTGTGCTTGTTTCTACTTGTGCTATTAGCTTAGCAACATGCTACTGTCAAACTCTTTTGGAGTCAACTGTTAGTCGTGTATCTGTGCAGAATGCTAATTGTATGGCATCACTGGTGTTACAAAATTGGTTTGATTATGGTTAGCATTCTCCCTTAGAAGGCAGCTGCCTTTGCAGGCAGCAAGCAGTGAGGTAGCTCACTATTTTTTGAAGCAAGAGCTGTTGTGTACGCTAAGGCATGTGTGATTGTCAGATTTGAAACCATATGTAATTTAACAGTAGGAATGCAACGATTATAGATTTAGGTTGTATGATTATAGTCTGAGGAATAATCACGGTTTCACGGTTATCACGATTATTATGCATTCAATAATTTCAAAATACTACTAGTTTAGTAAATCACATGAAAACTCAGTATATTTTAAGTGTTGTTTATTGCTGCTCAGTAACTGAATAATACAGCACAAAATGATAATGAAAACAAACAATAGTACATTTCTCTTTGGACATAAAAATAAGTGAAAAAAGATGTTAGCATTTAAGCATAAGTAATAATATTTCTGTAACGTAAAGTGACGCTGACAACAGGGGTGCGGATCCAAATGCAGGATTTATTAAACAGAATGGTTAGACAAGCAACGGTCAACACAGGAGTAAACAGGCAAATCCAGAGTCATAGTCAAATATTAGGCGAGTGGTCAGAAGGCAGGCAGCAGACAGGAGTAAAACAAGAAAACAAGGCTAGGGTCTAACACGGCAAGGCAAAACAAGGAAACTGCGTCGTAATGTTCACAGTACAGTTCAACAAGACTCAGCAGCTTCTGTGTGTTTGTGTGCTGTATAAATAGTTCAGTAATCAGTCCATGAGCAGCTTCAGCTGTGTGAATCTAATCAATGGAGACTTGGAGCAGGTGTGTGTGTGTGTGTTGCATGACTGGATCTTGTAGTCCATATACCGGCAGATTTGTAGTTCTATGTGATCTGTGAGTTTACTAGCAATCTCTAAGGAGTAGATTGCTGGTAATTGTGACAATTACACTAAAAATAAACAACAGAACAATGAATGAATAAATAAATAAATAAGTAAATAAATAAATAAATAAATAGCATTTGTCTAATGTAAATCTAAGCTACATTAGCTATGTTATTCCCTTTTAAAAAGAACAAATGTAGTCAAAGGCTGCTGAACCTCTATCTGAAAGGCACTTTGGATCAACTATATTCCAAAAAAAAACTCCTTTTGTATTTTTTCTCTTTGGAGTAGAAATGTGTAAATTCCATACAAAGTATGAAGCTGACCGATCAGTTCTTGTCACGTTACTCGCAGTGCGCTCACGCCATTCTTTCAACTATGTGCGCCTGGAAATCGTGATTGGGCCCGCGAGCCGCTGCCAATATGCACACCAGCTGCGTGCCTCCATTGGAAATAACGAACTTGCGCTTGCAAAAGACGGGATATGTAAACGGCCTTTAATCCAGTGTGCATGTGTGTTGTGTAACAAGCTCGAACTTTAAACTAGCGCACAGTTGGTAAAACTTTTAGTTGCAGCAATTTTGTTCCGTGCAGAAACGCGGTGTTGAGAAGCCTTTAGGATTAATTATCTTGACATATTAAAGCACGATTAATGGTGAAATCAGTTAATCGTTGCATCCCTATTTAATAGGGATGAAAATGTGACTGTTAGGTAGAAGCTTTCAATCTTTAAAATGGCTCGCAGTGTATACAGTTTACTTTTTTTATTTCAGTATTAGTTTTTTGTTTAGTTTTGTTTGTTTGTTTTTTATCCCTCATAGACTCATTTTCATTCCTACCAAAAAAATATATATGGCACTGAACTGAAGGTCTATCCCTTACTGAAAACATTTCTGATGGTGCAAGGCTATAAAATTATATGTCGAATTTTGTCAAATCATATGTATGCAGTGATTTATTTCCAGGTAATAGTTTTCTTGGAGATTACTCTCCAGAAATTTGCAGAGTTATAAAATGACTAAATGTTGCAGGAGCTTGCAGATTGCAATATGTTTCTTTCCAGTAATCGACTCATTCAGCACCTTAGGATGCTGCATGTGCTTGTCAGCAGGCAGAGAAATGGGGTTCAGGGCTTCTCTGTGCTGTTCAGCAGCTCTGAATCTGAACGAATCAGAAGTTTGGAGCAGCCTGACAGGGTCTTTACGAGGCCGTGAGCATCGTGTCACTCAGAATATCCCCCTCTCTGTGTTTACAGAGCCATATGTGATGGATCGCTTGTGTGTGTGTGTGTGTGTTTTTTTTTTTTTTTTTTTTTTTTTTTTGTAACAGCAGAAGTATAGTTTCTGTTCAGTCGTGCACATCTCTCTCTTTGACTAGGTTTTCATTTGACTGAGGGTCTCATTGTGCTCAAGGAAAGAGATTCGCTTCTAATGTTTCTAAAACACAGTGGCTTCCCTTTTAAAGTTTGTTCTGTTTTGATAATTGCACAGTTGATGTGCATGTGTTCATAGACGACTCTCCTCCTTTTTCATTTTAGTGTTAACAATATCTTTGTTTTGAAGGCTAAAGCAATGCATAGATCTTAAAAAGAAGTTTTTTTTTGTCAATGACAATGTGCTTATTTAGGAGTAAGAAGGTAAGTTTTAATTAGTATTTGTATTGTTAGTATTTTGTAATAGTAATGTTTTATATTTATTTTGTTTAATAAACAATAGCTTTAATTAGCATATGCAAATTTTGCTAGGATTACAATTTACAGTAAACATTTGTTTCAGTGTCAGCTGACTTACATGTTTTTGTTGTTGTTTTCTCTATCTTTTCCTTTCCCCCAGGTCCACCTGTGAACGTAACATGCAACATTTTTATTAACAGTTTTGGATCCATTGCTGAAACAACAATGGTGAGTATAGTAATTGTGTAATGACAAGTGATGTAATGATACTCCATACATCCAAATAAAATTTAAATCAAATCACTTTTATTGTCACATCATCAGCAGGTCGTGTACTATGATGAGTGAAAAACGTAGGTGCTGGCTCCAAAATACAGCAACATACTCCCAAAAAGCAAAACAATATACAGTTAGCAAAGTGACAGTAATACGTAAAGACAATAAATAGGTGTACACATAGTCTGACTGTTAGTCGTACATTTTTTGTGAAGGGGAAAAATGAGATGATTGGGCTCCAGTAGCGTGAGAACAATGATCTAATCTCATACCTTTTTTTGCAATAACAGTGATTACCATATTTTGAGTTAGACATAGTGTGAAATAGTGTTTTGCATATTCTGTTCACTTTCTGAATTGTTTGTTCCAGACATTAACATTTATAGAGTTATTGATTAATACTCTAAAAATGTAAATTGGGATAAAGTATGGATCAACCCAAAAATTGGGTTAAAATGTAATAAATAAAATTAATCCAACAGTTGGGTTCGTCCATATTTTACACAACCCAGCATTTTAAAACAACCCAGCATTTTCAGCAATTATAATAGCATGATATATAGACATGATCTCAATCATGTAGTTGCTGTGATGCATTATTTACATTAAAAATGATCATCATCACCATTTTAGCTGATTTCGCATCCTCTGTCATCTCATCTGCCTTTTGTATCAGAAGAATGGGAAGCTCCTCCACCACATAAACAGATTATATAGCCACAGATGATGAGAAGACAATAAATGAAGCATTAGAGTTTTGTTGATGTCTCCATTCAGTTTGTAAGAGTAAGCCCTAAACAACCCCACTTATCAACAATATAACCGTGTTCTCAGTATATAACCTGTAGCAAGCGTTTAAAACCACTCTATATTTCCATCTACTACAAAATAAATACTATATTTATTTATATCTACAGTATAACTACTTTTGAAATGCCATCCTAGAATAGGTAAATCATTTCAGTATAGGTAGATCGTGGCTGATCTTGATTCATTTGGATCACGACCGATGATTCAGCATGTGATCTGTGGATTAATTTCTAAGCAATTGCTTTCCTTTCAAAATGATTTTAATATTACTAATATCTTTGTCCTTTTGGGTCTATTGTGTTAGTTTTTACAAAAAGAGAATGAATTAGAAAATAAAGTGCAAGACATGCCTGTTTGTAAACCAAGCTCAGTATTTACAAATATATCTCAACATGTTTCTCGCACTGATACACAGCTGAAGTGTGTGTAGCCTGCAGAGACAGATAGATACCTGATGGCACACGATTGTTTCTTCTGTCAGATACACACAGAATTATTTCATAATATCTGTATTCACGTTAACGTGGTTGGTTATTTATTACGTGAATATATACTTTTGGGGGAAATCAGGCATATAACATTAGTTTGTATTATTGGTGTTAAAAGAATGAGGGAGAAACTCACTAATTAGTGTTTTAGTTTTACTTGTATTTGTTTGACTGCTTTTAATTATAAGTATAAAGAACAACAAACAACTAGTGTGGTTATTTATATAGTAATTATTCATAATTAAAACTTTTATTTTAGCATTTTATTTATTTAGAAAGCAAATTATATTCGTCTTTTCTTTTTTTGTATTTTTTGCTGACCCTAAAAATCATCTGATTCTGTGCCAAAAAAATAAAATGTGATCCGAATTATGAATTTTGCAATCTATTTAAACATATTTTAAAGTAAACTAATAAACATATTTTGACATTTTCCTTCTTTTTTTTATGTAGACCAGTGGTAGGGAACCTATGGCTCGCAAGCCACATGTGGCTCTTTGACCAAAAATACGTGGCTCTCCAGCTGTTTCCCTTCAATAATATTTTACAGTTTACAGTCACTAGAAATCAGTATAGACCATTTCAATGTGGTCATGTCATTGGCCCATGAACATTTCCTGCTTGTTATCAAACTATTTCATGACTGTAGCAAAAGGCAATTCAATCATATCTTAATGTTAAAACAGCTATCATAACATTATTTATCAATAGGTGTTTGTTTTTGGATTCTTGGAAGAAACAGAAATGAAAAATGTAAAACAGGGAATAAGTTGGGACCATTGTTTTTGTTTACATCCTTCAAAATGGTCTGAAAACACCATTACAAATCCCTTTTTATTGTAATTATAGTTTTTTCCCCTTTTTATTATTAATAGCAAAATGAGTAAGAACTCAGTTTACAATAAAAGGATGTTTCAACCAATGCTCATGTGTTGCGCTGTGGATAAACTTGATTTGCGACAACAATAAAGGCCAAAACAACTAACATTTCTATGGTAACCTCATACATGTAATTTTAAACAACATTTATGAGTGGTGATGGCGAAAAGAAAAAAAAATTCTATAAATTGTCCTTTCTTCATTCATGGATTACTCAACATGTGAGGCTTCATATTTGTTTATTTTTGAGCTGTGCATGAACATAAATAAAGGTGTTGTTAAAACCTGTATTACTTATAGTATACAGTATAGTATTACAGTATATATTTTAATATATATAGTCTAAAGTCCAGCGCAGAGCGCGTTAGCTGTGCGCCTTAAACGTGTACACATTGCTTAATACATACAGAATGTACAGCACTACGCAAATATCTTTACATTTGAAATTTTTTTTTGACAAAATGCATTTTTTAAAAAGCTATTATATATATATATATATATATATATATATATATATATATAATAGCTTTTTAAAAAATGCATTTTGTCAAAAAAATCAAAAGTGGCTCTTTTTTGGAAAAAGGTTCCCGACCCCTAATTTAGACAACAGAAAATCAGTTAACAATGTGCAATGTACGTGTGTGCTCCATCATATGTATGCTATCAGTATTTGTTGAATGATAGTAATATATTAAAAGACTTAGGGGCCTATCATACACCCAACGCAATAAGGCACAAGACATGTTTGCCGCAATGTGTTGTTATTTTCAGACCAATGCAGAATAGAAGTGTGTTAAGGCGCATTGTTGGCGCGTTGCTATTTTGAGGAACTAAAACAGACAGAGCAGCTGACCAGCTGAAAGCTGGTCTAAAGTCCAGCGCAGAGCGCGTTAGCTGTGCGCCTTAAATATGTACACAGCTCCAGTTTGATTGTCTGTCTACATATTTGGTAAGTGTTTGCAGTGGACTGCCCTTTGTTTAAATGCTGCTCTCCGAGTGTAAACATGTAAACACAAACTATTCCCGTCGTGCAGGATTTTCGCTGCAATTTGTGACAGGATAGTCTATACACACACGGCTTTCTGACGCTACCTACAGAGTACATAAGTTACAGAAAATTGCGGAGGATTTTTTTCTCTTATTCGCCGTATCAAATCAGCCTCTGTGTGTTTGTTTTTCCTGGCAAGCTTAGCGCGTGCCCAAATGTTAACTCCCTTCTTTGCAAAATCTTATCCTCTTTCCCTCCCTCGACACTCCCACACTCCCAGAGCTGGACACGCCCAACTTTCCTGACTTTTTTCAAAACAGAGGTGTGAAAACACCCTGCTGAGACAGGGGGTTTCGTGGCCCTTTAATACATACAGAATGTACAGCACTACGCAAATATCTTTACATATGAAAAAAATATTAGGATTAAAAATAAAAGGATTAAATTATTATTTTCTAAATAAATATAAAAACCACTGCCTCCCTGCCTCCATCTCTGGGGGCTTTTTTCGATTTATTCATGACAACTTGCTTTAGTATAAAGTTATTATTAGTATTATTTATTATTTGCACATTTATATTTATTTTTAATAAAAAAACAAGTTTAGATTTGTCTACCTGTCGGGTTTTAGAGACGTATGCATAACCATATGGTGCATAAGAATAGGACGTGTGTTTGGTGATAACTCAATTTTTGACCACACTTTGTTATTATTGTTCATTTATTCATTTGCTGGAAATTAGAATTAAATTTAGAAATAGTTTTAAAACAAATCTTTTCACTTAACAAACTAAATTAAATATGTAGGCTATTGCATGTCTTCAATGGAGTGCGTACAACACCGTTTCCTTATCCATGAAAGTGAAGGAGTAAAAGTAAAAATGAAGAGAAAGCGAAAGTAAAGAGGCCGAATGGAGGAGGCTCAATCTTTATCCTCACGCTACAGATAGTTTGCTTAACTGTTTTTTTGCTAGTGAAGCCTTCAGTTTTTCCACTTACAAAGTCCGCCATGTAAATAGCAAATGTGCCATGGTGCGACACAACTGACTCTTAAAGGGAATGGGAGATGAGTGTCTGATTGGTTTAATGCATGTTAATCTCAAAACACAGCCATAACTCATTAAAAGAATAAGCACAACCCTGTTAGACCATGCGCCGTGGCACAGAGTGTATTTTTCCTTCCTTAAAATAGCAAAAGTGGATTCGGACATGCCCTTAATGGTTTTGCAGCATGCGCTTAAGACTTTGCGCCTAGATCGTTAAAATAGAGCCCATACTCTTTTCCATTCTCTCATTTTTTGTTATTTAATCAGTGGCATAAAGTGATCAATAATATTGCTACAATAGAGTGCGGCAATATATAGCACACACAAAAGCATATCAAGAAAAGCTATACTGTATGTCCGTGTGTGCCTCATAGGCCACATTGTTTAGATATTGCTATATTGAAATACCCTCTTCCAGCCATTGACCTGGTGAAGGTCATACATTTCTGAGTCTATATGAGCATAGAAATAAGTAATATTTTGCCAGGATTTCCTGTTTGGCACCATCCAAGCAGGTCCAAAACCTCAGCAGCTTGCAAAACCCCTTCAAGCAGAACAAGCGCAGTGCTTTCCACTCTTTCTTTCCTCCATAACCAGTGGAATTGATCCGAGTTGCTCATGCTCATGTTCACACTGAGCAAGCGGCGGCGAGGTGGAGGGGCAGGAGCAGGTAACGCCAGCGATATCGATAAATCTTTAGTGCTTATAGGGCAGCCGAGAACAATGTTTCTTCCAGTAATGATCTGACCGACTCCGGCCACTACTGAGACTGGCATTCCCCCCGGCCTTCCACTGTCCTAATTGTTTACCCTTTTTGTAAGGCACGGGGCCCACGGGACAGGCGAGTGGCTATTTAATTAGCTCGCCAGCTCTTTCATTTTCTCGAGGAAGCAAGAGAGAGCAAACTTGTACATTTCAGCGTCCGTCATTTGTTAGCGGAGTTGGGCGCGCGAGAGCCGTGCAAACTTTTTCTAATATGTCACCGTCAGGATAGGATCTGGCCTTGGGCTTGAATCGCATTATGAGTGGGTTGTTGCCATAAATCACTCTCCTTAGCCTAGAGAAATCAAATCAGAAAAAAAAGTTGTGTGTGCGCTGATGAATGTGCGCCCACTCCTCGCTTGTTTGCAAAATCATTCAGTCTGAAACTAGCCGTATGTTTGAAGGCGAGCGTTTGACTGCAGGCGTCCTGTTTGGTTGTAGTAATGGATTTCGGATAATCACAGCAGACAAGAGCGAAAGGTTTCACTAATTTCACCATATATATGCAAGGTTTCCGGGACGCTAAATGCATGTTTGCTGAAGAGAACAGATGTGTTTACATAACACCTGAGTAATTGGGAGATAATGCTACCGGTAATGAAGCCGCAATGTATGGCTCTGTTGTTTTTGGTGGGGTTCATTTTGCGTCTACAGTGACCGTGGGCTGTTTATCATAAAGGAGAAATATTGACAAAGTAAAATCGATGGGACTTGTTCTTTTCCCTGTGCCGCGGTGGCTGCGCTTTCTCTGAGAGGCAAATCTAATAACCTGAGACAGATGATTCTCTTCCATCAAAATATTTGGAAATTCTGGGGATGAACCGGTCACCTTACATTAGGATAATTGCCCTGAAATGTCCTTGCATGTTGAAGCCGATTGCCATTGCAAAGGTCGTCCACTATATTTTCTGCCGATCATCCCAAGGTACATTACTGGCCAGACAGTTTAATGGTCTCCCTGAAATGATAGAACTGCATGCCTGTTTTGGAGGAGAATTGACAATTATGGCAGTGTGTTGGGGCGAAATGCCACCGCTTTATGTTGCCTGCTTTTACCCGCTGGCCATCTCACCGGTTTGCCTGCAAAAAAATAACAATTACCTCAAGCAAAATATACACTGAAATGCCTCCTAATTTACCTGCGCTAAGTTTAGACATGCTAGCAAAAAAAAAATGCTTTCACAGGTTTCTTAAGCTGATCTTAGGTCTTTTTTTCCATCTCACCTCTGATCTGTTGACATGGCTGTCTTTGTGCACCACAGGATTACAGAGTGAACATTTTCCTGAGACAGCAGTGGAATGACCCTCGGCTGGCCTACAGCGAATATCCCGATGACTCCCTTGACCTCGATCCCTCTATGTTGGACTCCATTTGGAAACCCGATCTGTTCTTTGCCAATGAAAAGGGAGCCAATTTCCACGAGGTGACCACTGACAACAAGCTCTTGAGGATCTCCAAAAATGGGAACGTTTTATACAGTATAAGGTGAGAGGACCTAATTCAATTTTGTCGATAATGCATTACATGGTGTGTGTACATATGCTTGTAAAGGTAGACTGCGGCTAGTTGTCACATCAATGTTTACTGCTGTCTGTATTTTTTGAGAGTGGATTTATTTCGGTTTGCCCTTTGAAAAAAAAAAATGACATACAGTTTTAAATACACACTGACCTTTTGAGAAAACATGGCTTAGTATAGAGAGTTAGTTGTCAATGGAACCTTCCACTAAAACAGTGGATTATAGAAATTTCCACATCAAAATAATAATCCATTCATCCATTTATTCATTCATTCATTTTCTTTTCAGCATAGTCTCTTTATTAATTAGGGGTCGCCACAGTGGAATGAACTGCCAACTTATCCAGCATATGTTTTACGCAGCGGATGCCCTTCCAGCCGCAACCCATCACTGGGAAACACCCATACACTCTTGCATTCACACACATACACTACGGACAATTTAGCTTATTCAATTCACCTATAGCGCATGTGTTTGGACTGTAGGGGAAACCAGTAATCCGTTTATCATTGTATTAATATTTATATTTATTATCAACAATTAGCAAAAAAAAAAGTCAAATGCAGCATACAAAATAATCAACATATATATTTGCCGAAACATGCGGTTAATACATTATTCAAATATAACTTGCTTATCATTACATGTAATGCAAAACACTTCTACACTAATTTACACAGTTTTTTATGAATATTTTCATTCAGCTGGGAGACATTAAGCATATGTGGCTCTATTTATACCTGTATTTATATTGTTACCAACATTTTATTTCATATTCTGACCTTTTGAACTTTCTGTTGATCAAAACAACCTGTCACAGACTAAAACTTAACTAAATTCTTAAGCAGTGCAATTGTTTTTCATATTGATAATATTAATAAGAAATATTTCTTAAAGGTACAATAGGTGATCTGCCAAAATGCTAACTGGTTAGCATAATATCTTTTAAACACAGTCCCACCCCTGCCGTCCAAAGCCACGCCCTCTGATATCATAAACGCACACTGTAAAGATGACAGTAGACAATGCACTAGATCGTGTCATTTGCCAGTTAGAAAACTTTATAGTACTTTATAATACTACAATTCTGAATGAAAAACTGTATTAAATCTAACACGTTTACAGTTGTGTAGCAAGCAAAACTTGTCATAATGTGCAATATTTCATGTTTGCTTAGTGATTGGCTGGCGGGGTGCAGGAATTACACTTATTACTAAACCATACTTGCATGCCATTTCAGACCGAATATTCAAAGTAGCATGGTAAACAATATAGGGAGCACGTCACAGGTTGACAATGTTCAAAAATGAACCAATGTGATGTGAATATAAAACCGACGTCAGCTAAGTAAAACAGGTTAGGCGGAATAGCCAGCCTGATCTCATGAGAAAACGTAAGTATTTTACGTTTTGTCAGTTTAGTGGATAATTCGTACGAATTCGTACTAGTTGAGTCGATTTTAAAAAGAAGGCGTGGCACCCAACCCCGCCCCTAAACCCAACCGTCATTGGGTGATAAGGAAATCGTACTAAACTGTACGAATTAGCCACTAAATCAAAAAGTTACGAATTGCCGTAAGATTGCGTTGGAATAGCGCTATTTACTTATGTTTTGTTGTTAAACTATATAAAAATCTACATTATCGATGCTGTAAAAAGTACCTTATAAAAATTTTAAATAGTCACATCAATCATTCACCAGAAGATTTCAGTGGCTGAACAACACTTCTGTGCATATAACCCATTCTTTAAACAAAAATGTACATCAGCTTTGCGTGACTAAAAGACTTTTAAAACATGACATTACCTGTCTAAAAGAAATACTTCAGCCATGGTGTCGGCCTTCCTCTAGTGTGCAAAAGTAAAACTCTTTGCACACTGAAGTCCGAAGTTTTCGTATGCATTTTTTTCATATTCGTATGCGAAAAATTTGTGACGTGTCGAACTATTGACTGAAAGCAGACCATGCTTTCTGTTACGCCCCATTCACACAGGGCTTCAGCGTCAACGCTTGACAGAGGGCGTGTCTGAAGTTGGGGCTGACGTGATCGTCATACCAGCATCAGCCAATGAAATTAGTCAGCAATAGGCCACTGTCTGAGCTGGTGTATTTGCATACAGCGATCTGATTGGCTGACGCTTCCGATCCACAATGCAGTTTGGCAACGCCTGACGTCACCCATTCAAAGTGAATGGGAAGCATTGAAGCTTACGCCCCGTGTGAATGGGTCGTTATAATGTCTATGGGCAGTACGCACACACACACACACACACAAACCAAGCAGCAGCAGGGGAGAGGTGCGCCAGTCATTGACTCCAGCATATATTGCCGCCACATTCTGTCTTTATTTTATGCACTGTGTTTGTCATAAAGTTATCTGTATCTCAAATGACAAGCTTTTCAGCTTCTCAAGCTTTTCGCTTGTACTGTGACTCTGAACTGTCAAAATACCTCTCAAAACTATTTTTCGGATGTGAAAAGCGGAAAAAATCGAACCCAATTAGATTTTTTTAATGACGGGACAAATGTTTCGGAGGCAGAGTGTCAGTACGAATCACACAACATGAGGTCGGATTTATTTTTTAACGTGCGAAAATTACGGACGAAAATTTCAGATTCAGTGTGCAATGACCTTAACTCCAATATTGATTCAGGATTTTAAAAGTTTTGATTCAGCATTTGTTTTTACCGCTGTGCACGTGCAAATGGCAGCTCTGCACGAACGGCTGCACAGATGTACAAATCTACATTTGTTGACAGACAGTTTGTGCTACTTATCAGAATTATGAGAATTATCGGCCCGACAGATTTTAATTGGATGAACATTTTTTTCGTCTTATGCCTTACCCAGAATATAAAAATACATATAAATACATTAAGATCATTTACTTTAATCATTACTATTGGAATGTAAAGAGATTTTATCACAGGAATTAATAATATAAATTAAATAATAATATTTCACACTAATACTATTTTTACAAATTCTTAATTCTCACCATTTCCTTTAATTAAATCATAGACTACTTAAACTGCTTCATTTTCCGGTATATTAAAAAATTCTTACTATCAAAAAAATGAAATGTCTTGAAGCAAATAACAAACAAACATATGTATTCTTCTCAGCACGTTTCCAAATTCACTTTACGTCTTATCATTGCAGCATTAAGGAGGGCTGGGGTTGTAGTAAATAGCTGTGTGGATTGGAAAACCTGATCTCTTAACTTGACACCATCAAATGAACCTTTCAGATCAGTTTGGTCTTAGCTGTGAACTCCCTCTAAATTGCACCAGCCGCAGCGCACAGTTAAATTGAACATTTCAGGTAAATAACCACTATAACCGCTATCCTGTGATAGAGATGTGATTACAGCCTTGAGGGAGTATTGGATCAGAGCTCCTGGCTATTTCGTTATCTAGCCTCAGGATCATATGAGGAAGAGTTAATAATCATATATTTAATAGAGTTAGGTTACATTTCTTAAAATGATTTCCACTTAAATGAATAATCAAATATAAAATCTCTAAATATTTACTCATCCTCATGCCAATTCAATCCTGTATGCTGTAACTTTCATATGATAGCAACGTATAGTGACTATGAGCTGTGAAACAGAACCATAAGAATGGTTTGTTCAACCTCTACTCTTTACTTTTAGTGATTTAAAGTGATGAGCAAAATGAAATTGAAGATAATTGCTGATAATCTTCACAGATAACCTCAGCTGCAGATCTCAAATCAAATGTGACACCTGTGCTCCAGGTTTGACATCAGTAACATCAGACATTATTGGTTCTCCAGTGTCTCATAACCAGGTGTCTCGTAAAACAAAAACGACCAGCACCATATTTGATTTGAGAGCTGTGGTGAGGGGGGAAAATATCCAAGAAAATTAGATTTGCTTTGCAACAGATTAGTGGCAGTCAAATTAACTAGTTAACTAAATCGAAAAAACTATTACATTTTTAATTACATGAAAAAAATCTCATATTCAATATTTTTTCACTTAGTGTTTTGTTTAATCTGTTTTTTAAGTATTAAAATCACTAAAGTTGAGTACACATAAATAAATAAACATAAAGGTCACACTTTATTTTGATGATCGGTTTGTTGAATTTAAGTTACATTGCATCTACTTGCCAACTAATTCTCATTAGATTATAAGTTATGTTATATGTTAATATTATGTAAGGTTGGGGTTAGGGTTAGTGTAAGTTGACATGTACTTGTAAAATTTCTTATAGTCAGTTAAATGTCTGTTGAAGGAGCAGTATCAGCAGATATTAAGCATACAGTCTACTAATACTCAAATGGACCATCAAAATAAAGTATTACCAACATAAATGTAAAAAGTTAAACTAAAATATTAAATGAAAACAACTAAATTAACTGATGATATTATGATAATGGATTATGAAATATAGTTTAAAACTAGGTATAATTTTCTTAATTTTCTTTAAATTAATCAAATTACAAATGAGTAAATTCAAATAAAAGGTCATTTCATTTGAATTTTTATCAAATGTCATAAAAAGTAACACTTGACCATGAGATCCAATTAGTTAATCACATATAAATGTAAACCATACAGTGGTTATTTAATACATCTACTAATACAATTAAAAATCCTATTTGTTAACAGTTCATGCACTGTGAACTGCTACAAAGCAAAATAACAGTGATATTTTTCACAGCTAATAATTTACACTTTGTTTTAAGCTGTTCTTATTACAGTACATTTAAGTACTTAGTAATACGTATTAGCTAAATGCATTTACTATATGGTTTGGGCTTAGTGTTAGTTACATGTAATTATGCATGTATTATTGTATTATTACTAATGCGTACATACTGTAGATTGTGTAACAAGCACACCATAAAATACAGTGTTACACGTCAAGTTTAAATGCTTTAAATAAATATGGTCCCACTTTATATTAAGTGGCCTTAACTAATATGTATTACACTGTAAAACCCAAAAAGTTAAGGTAACTCAAACCATTTGGAAACCGATTGCAAGAAACCATTTAAGTTCAAAAACTAATCTTGATAAGAACTGTGAACTTAATCCATTTGAGTAAGCGAAGCAATTTGAGCACAGTAAAACCCGATAAATGAAGAGAACTCAAACCAACTGAGTACTGTAAAACCCAATAAGTTAAGGCAACTCAAACAGTTTGAGGAAACCAATTGCTACAAACAATTTGAGTTAAAAAACTAATCTATATGAGTACTGTTAACTTACTGCATTTAAGTTGAAGTAATGAGGTATTTAATTAACTCATTACCTTCAACACTGAGCTCAAAACTCTTTTTAAATGAGTAGAATTAACTTTCTGTACGTTTTGAGTTAACTACACTCATTTCTTTTTATAAAGTTGACTGTTGGGTTTTACAGTGTAGAGCGAAAATAGTAATTCATTAAAATATGCTTATTATGTAAATACATACATACATTTACATATGCTTGTTTAAATTCCTGCATGTATGTACATCTGTAATTAATTTCAGTTAGTACATTTATAATTACACTGTTGAACATCCTTTACACCTTAACCTCATAACATCAAACCTTTTCCTAACCATACTCATATCCCAACTCAAAAGTGATCAGCAATACATTGAAAACACATTACGTACATTTTATTTATATTTTGATTTAAGTACATAGTAGTTAAAGCCACTTAATATAAAGTGGGACCAATTATATAAATTGCTTATCGTCATTCATGTTAGCAAATGCATTTATTATTGTTTAAATACAGGACCTTTTTGTAAAGTATTACCGACAGCATTAAAACAACACTGAACTGTTCCTTCAAACATTTGAAAGGCTTGACCGGTGGAAAAGGAAGAAAGTAAGAGCTGTCTAATTTGATCTGTTGTGGAGTTTGTTGCTGATAGCGGCTGTTGTTGTTTCTCAGAATAACACTGATTCTGGCCTGCCCCATGGACCTGAAGAATTTCCCTATGGATGTGCAGACCTGTATAATGCAGCTGGAGAGCTGTAAGTATGCCCTGATCCTTTCAGCCAGATGGAGAGGATTTATTCAGTGCTGCAGAGATGGATGTTGTACTGGCTGGCACCAGCAGATGAAGAGTGTAGTGATTTAAAGCTGCCTTCAAGTAGATTCAGCAGTCAGCAGAGAGACGCTTCCAGCACAAGCCCTTCCTGACATTCACCATTTCTGTTATTTACTATTGATTCTCAGATTTGCCAAATTATAGTGTATTTCTGCTGGGGAATCTTTGTCTGACTGAAGGTTTTTGAAAATTAGGAGCAAATAGGAGGAAACAGATTTGTTGTTTGGAGTTTGTGATGGATCTGGTTGGTTGGAGGTTATATTATGTTATTAACTTTATGCAGGAAGTTGCACTATACACTGAAAAAAAAGAAAATCTGTTAATTAACAGTTTCTGTACTTTGTCATTCACGTTTTCCATTTATTTGCGGTTGTAAATTGCATTATGTGATCTTCATCTCTGCTCTGTCAACTTTTAATATTGAAAATTCAACTCTACAATTTAACAAAGGGACTTTTATTGACAATTAAAGTAGTTTGAAATAATATAATGTATAAGAAATAATATATAGAGACATACGTCTGTAAAATAACAGAAAATGCACTGAAAGTTTAATACAAGGGTTTTGTACTGTAATATACAACACCAACCCAGGCAATATATCACTTTAATCTATTAAAAAATGTTAATAAAAGTCTCTTTTTTGAACTTTTTTCAAGGTTAAAAGTTGTTGGAAGAAAGATCAAGGTCCTATAATGCAGTTCAAAGCATAAATAAAAGAGGAAAATAAAAACATAAATCACAAATTAACTGTTAATTTGAGATGTTTTACATTGTATTTGGTTATGTATTTGATGTCATACCGTCATGTAAAAAAATTAGGACGCCCTTAAAAAATTGTATCTGATGTTTGGTCCTAAACTTTGGAAAATAAAACCTCAGATGAACAACAACACATTGCGTTAACAAAATGGAATGCCTTGACTCATCATCAGCAGAGGTTTCAGCAGTTTGTTCGTCTGTTTGTTGGCTGCTTGACCAACAAACTGTTTCAGCAGATTGTTGTTCACTCCTCCAGAATATCTGAGACTGATAAGGTCATACAGAAAATTATTACTTTACGTAATTACTGCTAAAATTAGATCTACAGGCATATGAATCATAGCGTGCTCTAAGTTTGTCATTCATGGCGTTTCTATTTTGGCTTTATTTTTGTTCAATATATAATGTGCATATTGTGACGTTGTTCATCAGAGGTTTTATCTTCTAAATTTTAGGACCTGCCAAGGAACATTTGTTTTTTTTTTCTCCATTATATCCTAATAGGGAAAACCATGAAGTTAATAGGTTGTTTTAAAGAGCCCCTATTATGCATTATAAAAGGTCATATTTTGGTTTTGAGGGTCTCCAGCAACAGGCTGATATGCATGTAAGGTAAAAAAAAATAGTTCAAAAATTCATTTGTTTCCAAACCCCACCTTTGCATGAGGCTAATCTGCGCTGATTGGTCCGATGACCAAGTCTGTTGTGATTGGTTGACTGGGTTCAGCGCGAGATGGAGAGAAACACCCAAGAAGTAGTCAGAGCACAGAGTATAATTGTGAGCCCAATGCATGAATGCATTAAAGCAATGCAATTAAACACCAGCCTATTCATCTATTCTTAACCACAACCCCAAGTAATAACAATGACACACATTTAGTATTAATCTACACAGTGGCAAAAGTTGAACTATTTTGAAAATCTACCGTGCCACGCGTGTGTAGGAACAGCTGATGGTGGCCATAGCAACAAACCGCAGGAGATCTCGAGCACAAAAAGCATTTAAATTGGTAAAGGAAGAAGCACACGTCGCATTTTCAACATGGTTTTGGACATGATTTCTGAATAGCCCATACAGATTTAACCTGAGAGATAGAAAACAAGCACTGATTTATAATAGATACGTGATTACAAGCTGCGCGGATCATTTACAAGTTACAACACACAATTAAATGCATACTTTGCAAACTACAGAAAATGAGGCAACCATTTAATCACACTTCATGTTGTGTAGGAAGGGGAAATGCTTACAGGATCTGGAGAAAGAAGAAACTGGTCCATTCAAACTGTGTAACAGTTACTGACAAAGTCCCATACATTAGTAGTCTTTGCAGAACCTTCCTTTAATAACAAATGGCCAACGAATCCCGCGCTGCAGGGTAGATTATTGTATCAACCATCAGAAAAATGACAGGAACAAACACAGCACACTGTTGGCTATACTGTGGTGCTGTTATGAAAATTAACTTTAACCCTTTAATCCAGACAGCCGCATGTCTGGCCATCTCTTAATGATAGTAATCTTTGCGTCATGATCAATCCCATGATCCCTCGCACTTCGTTAGTGTCTGAAGGGAAAGGCGCGTTCACGTTTTACTGGATCCAGCAGTTCATATTTGGTATTGTTTGGTGTTTACGTCAATACGAACAGGCAAAAGATCCGGACGAACGACAAATCATTTAAACGACTCCTGAGTCAAATCTTTTATTAAAAAATCGATATTTTTAAACAAGGTGCATTTTCAGATTTAAACCTCAGCTGGATGATTTCATTCACTTGGAGTTGTGGTGCACACTGCATGGAAAGTAAATTTCAAAAACCCATAATAGGGGCTCTTTAAATTTTTCACATGACTGTATGCCATTGATTTTTGTTGTGAAATGTAAGCTTTGATCTTTTCTTTTAGATGTGTATAAGATATTGGATCATTTGGTTTGGATAAAAAAAAATGCTTTCCAGTTACTACCACAGTACACTGAACTTAGAACGGTATTTTTCAGCTAAAGCAGACAGTTTGCCTAAAAGATTCAAAATATTTGGAAGTATAACAGTGATCTGATGACAGTTGTAATGTCAACTGTAATACTCTGATAATAGTTATTCAAGGTATAAGTTAGTTAATGGTTGCATCAATTTTACCCAACATAGGCTCATTCTGCAAACGTAGCCAATATACGTTTCTGGACATCGCGAATTATGTACCCAGAAGTACGTATGGCTGCATTTTACTTTTTAAAACGAACGATACAGGGTGGTGTGACGCCATTCCTTTTCACGCTTACGTCCAAATTGACAGCTTTCCCACTGTTACCAGTTGTCCAGTTAGCTCGCCATGTACGTCTGTGGTCTTGAGACACAGAGAGGAGTTGACAATGACAACAGGGTTCAAGTCCAGTGAAGAAAAGTTCCAGGAAGCGGGTAGGACAAAAACAGAATCCAAAAAATAAAAGAAACAAGTAAATAACAGGGTGAGAATGTGGTAAAATGTGGTAAAAATCAGGCGAGGGCTTTTCTTTTTCTGGATTGCTTTTTAAAATTGTCGGTTGGGTTAGGGAAGTGGGTGGGCGGATCAATCGGTGCTTTTTAAAATACTGTTTGTCAATCAGGGTGTGTCAGTCGATCAGTCAGTCAATCAGACAGTCAAACAGTCCGTCAACAGCGACCTCTGATGGATTTACGCAAGAACAGCAGGCACGAATGGCACTCGCAAGAGAAATTTGAGATCTCAAAAAGCGTACACAGCGGCCTCTGGTTGATTCACGGAAATAAAAACTGCAAAAAAAACGTAGCTCCTGGGACGTATTTGGCGCTCTCCAGAAATGTATATAGAGGTACGTTTTTAGAATGAGCCTGGGTTAATTTTACCAGTTTACCAAATTTGTCACTAGTACACCGACCAGGAAACAGTTCAAACTCAGACATGTCCATTGTAAGCCAATAATCTACAGATATACAGGTATGCGTGAACTGAGCAGTTGACTTAAATGAATAAATTTCTTTGTGGTTTCTCATGGTTTATGTAAAAGGTTAGTTGATTCAGATGAGCTTATTTATTTTAGATGCGTCAGACCTGTAAAACATCTGTTTCCCACATCATTAGTGGGTGCTTTATTAAAAGTATTGCATATACAGTTGAAGTCAGAATTATTAGCCCCCCTGATTTATTAGCCCCCCTGTTTATTTTTCCCTAATTTCTGTTTAACAGAGAGAAGATTTTTTTTCAACACATTTCTGAACGTAATAGTTTTAATAACTCCTCTCTGATAACTGATTTATTTTATCTTTGCCATGATGACAGTAAATAATATTTGACTAGATATTTTTCAAGACACTTCTATATACAGCTTAAAGAGACATTTAAAGGCTTAACTAGCTTAATTAGGTTAACTAGGCAGGTTAGGGTAATTAGGCAAGTTATTGTATAATGATGGTTTGTTCTGTAGACTATCAAAAAATATATAGCTTAAAGGGGCTAATAATTTTGACCTTAAAATGGTTTTTAAAAAATTAAAAACTGCTTTTATTCTAGCCGAAATAAAACAAATAAGACTTTCTCCAGAAGAAAAAATATTATCAGACATACTGTGAAAAATTCCTTGCTCTGTTAAACATCATTTGGGAAATATTTAAAAAAGAACAAATAAATCAAAGGGGGGTTAATAATTCTGACTTCAACTGTATTTGATCTCAGTGCATGAATATGAGAATGAACTAGTGAATATAAATTTTTTTAATACAATCTGAAACAAACAGTTCACAGAAAAGATTCAGACTTCACAACATTAGTATATAATAGCTGGCATTTTCTGTTACTTACATATTATTTGATATGTCTCCCAATAGTTGGCTACACAATGAATGATCTTATATTTGAGTGGGACGAAAAGGGAGCCGTGCAGGTAGCAGATGGACTGACGTTACCTCAGTTTATACTGAAGGAAGAGAAGGATCTGCGCTACTGCACCAAGCACTATAATACAGGTAAGCGTCATTCATCGTGTGACATTCCCCTGCATTTAAAGCTGTATTGTTTATTTCGAGCTGACACCCACTAAATGTGGCCTGACTCATATGCAAATCACTGTTTCTGGACTCATTGTTACAAAGCACTTGGCACCCAAACACACTCAAGATGGGTTCAATGAAAGATTGTGGACCACAGCTCTGCTTTGAATCTTCATCATGAACTTTCGATTGGGTTAAATACCATCTGTTCAGTCAGCGTCAGCAGTCAGGATTTGTTACACTCCAGATAAACTGGAAAAATTGCTGAAGGCCAGACTAGTTCAGATCGAAAATAGCAGCAAGCCAAAACAGCAGGGACAGTCAGTGCAGATTCTCCGTCTGCTTTGGTGAATTAACATCATCGAGCTAATTGAGAGTTTTGGCTTTTGATATGTTCAGTAAAGTGTTATTGTGTAGTAAGAGTGACTAGTGAATGTTACTGTATTACATAATTAAGCACAATTATATTAACATGACATTTAGTAAAAAGGGGCTTACTATTTAGCAATTTCAAAATCCTTTGAAAGTGAAAATCTATATATAGAGTCATTAGTGGTAAACTCTAGGCAGCAGAGGATGTTGTGCTCCGCTCATTTACTTTTCGCTTTTAGTGCTCATCTCAAAAAGAGCTCATTAGCACATTTTCTCAGAATTGCACTTGCCCTTTGTTCTGCACAGCAGTCCTATTCTATATAAATTGTGACCTTTTTTGCACACAATTTTCCAAGGCTTCCAAGCACCTCAATGCTGATCTCATCCCTGTGATTATCTTGTTCTGTGACAAAACATTGGCTAATGCTCATAGCTTTGAGCCTCATTCCTTAAACAAGCAGAATGAAATTCTGTGTAAAACTATTCAAGCACAAATGACTCCACACACACATTAATTTCACAAAGTTGTATTTCAGAGAATTTGGAAATTATTTTAGATTAATAAAATCACACATTCTCTCTGCGTTCGCGGGGGTTTCCTCCGGGTGCTCCGGTTTCCCCCACAGTCCAAAGACATGCGGTACAGGTGTATTGGGTAGACTAAATTGTCTGTAGCGTATGAGTGTGTATGAATGTGTGTGGATGTTTCCCAGAGATGGGTTGCGGTGAAGGGCATGCGCTGCGTAAAAAAGTGCTGGATAAGTTGGCGGTTCATTCCGCTGTGGCGACCCCAGATTAATAAAGGGACTAAGCCGAAAAGAAAAGGAATGAATGAATGAAAATCACACTTGTTCCAGAAAAAATGGGGAATATAACTAAGAAAATTAATACATATTAGCCTGGGCCTTAATAATGTACATTTTTATCTGTAATAAATTGTAGGTAAATTGATTATACTAGTTACACATGCAATTTGATTACTAAAGTAAATTAAATCAAGGCCCGAAAAGTATTATACAGATAAAATGTAGCTGAATTTGTAACTAAATAAAAATAAAACTGAAAAAAATTTATTTAGAAAAATGTGTGGGCGATACGGTGGCTCAGTGGTTAGCACTGTTGCCTCACAAAAAGAAGGTTGCTGGTTCGAATCATGGCTGGGTCAGTTGGCATTTCTGTGTGTAGTTTGCATGCTTTCCCCGTGTTGGCTTGGGTTCCTTTGGGTGCACCAGTTTCCCTCACAGTCCAAAGACATGCGGTATAAGTGAACTGAAAAAACTAAATTGGCCATAATGTATAAGAGTGTAAAAGAGCTTCATTTGGACAACTTTAAAGGCGATTTTGTCAATATAATAATAATAATAATTCCTTACATTTATAAAGCGCTTTTCTGGACAGTCAAAGCACTTTACATATTTTTTGGGGGGAATCTCTTCATCCACCACCAGTGTGCAGCATCCATCTGGATGACGCGATGGCAGCTATATTGCGCCAGAGCGCACACCACACACCAGTTGATTGGTGGAGAGGAGACACAGTGATGAACCCAATTATGATATGGGGATGGTTGGTAGGCCATGATGGACATAGGCCAGTGGGCAAGTTTGACCAGGATGCCGGGGTTAAACCCCTATTTTTTTTTGAAGGACATCTTGGGATTTTTAATGACCACAGAGAGTCAGGACCTCTGTTTAACGTGTCATCCGAAAGACAGCGCTCAGTGAGCAGTATAGAGTCCCCATCAATATACTGGGGTGTTAGGACCCACACAGACTGCAGGTTGAGCGCCCCCTACTGGCCTCACTAACACCACTTTTGGCAGCAACCTAGCTTTCTTTTGTCGTCTTCCATCCAGGTACTGACCAGACGCAGCCCTGCTTAGCTTCCATGTGAGAGTTGCAGAGAGCTAGCTGCCAGCAATATATAGATTATTTTATATTTAACTGTAGATTTGTTAACATTTATATAAACACAAATCATACAACATTACATATAAAATCAATTTATTCACAAACAAATCAATTTATGCTCACATAGGTTCATTGTTTTCATTTTTTTAAGTATTAATCATTTTCTTGCCTAGATTTGCATATGTGACTACAAAGCAATCTAAAAGTAACTAGTATCACTCAGGCTTAATTACTCAGACCCCCTAGTTTTTCACGATTTTTTTTTGTTAGGTGTTAGGTGTGCAATCTGACACAATTACAATGACACAAATCATTAAAATAAAGCTTCTTTATTTTGGTCTCTTGTCAAGACAAGACTTAAAACACATCTAAAACGGTGGAGATTAAGCCAAAGGAAGGTTGTATAATGTTATATTTTGGTCACACTTTATTTAATTTACATTGCAACTGAATTTAAGTTACATTGCAACTAATTATCATTAGATTATAAGTAGACTGTTAGGTTGGGGTTAGGGTTGGGGTTGGGGTTAGGGTTAGTGTAAGTTGACATGTAATTGCAAAGTTTCTTATAGTCAGTTAAATGTCTGTTGAAGGACTGTTAAATGTCAGTGTCAACAGATATTAAGTAGACAGTCTACTAATACTCAAATGGACCATCAAAATAAAGTGTTACATATATTTTTATCCACGACCTTACTTTCTCTCAGATTTCACTCCCTGGAGCATCTGACATCATGTACCTCACACATAGGACATGTGTTAGGGCTTCCCCTACCGTAGTACACCTAAAACATGGATTGCCGTAAACTTGTCAGTGGCAGGGAAGCGATTTCTCTTCTAACTGCAGGAAAAGAGTTAAACGAAAAAAATTTATCGATTTTATGCAAATCATAATACTAGCCGCACATTTAAAGCACAAATAATGTCCTTCAATTCGGTTACGCCCAGCGGCCATCATCTTTGTACCAGTCTCCATCATTGTAAGCTTCTTGCTTTTCTGTCTGTTCCATTGCTCTGTTTGATAGATGTTTCCAACTTTCTTTTGCAGTCTGAAGCACATCAAACGCACAAAATGCCCAATTTGCGGCACAGGATGTCTAATCCAATCTTTGCATTGACTTTACACGTAATTCACTTGCTTTTCATCTGCGTCTGCTTACTGCGCAGGCTGC